>JACJUY010000076.1:142142-178178 GCA_014220935.1 Platorchestia sp. MABIK
AACACCATTTTTAGTCCCTTGCGTCTTATAGCAGCGTATTCAGTGCTGATTGCAGAATTTATAAAATTAAAACTGAACAATTCGAGAATGAAAAGAACCTATAAGGGATTTGTGTTCTTGGCCAAGATGTGATTACGGGACGCCGAGTTGGAGTCTTATCGCAGCAAATACAGTCCATTTTGAATGATTGAAAAAATATTTCCAATTGACTAATTCGAGAATGAAAATAACTTTCAAGGCAGAGGTTCTCAACCAGGGGTAAATTTATTTCTGGTTGAGGTAAATTTCAGCTGAATGTACTTAATACATAAAGTTAAGGGATCAATGATGGAAGGTTGAGAAGGGCTGCTCTAAGGGATTTATCTTGTTGTGGTCCAAGATACGATCACGGACCGCCGAGTTGGAGTCTTATCGCAGCATATACAGTGCAAATTGAATGATTGAGAAAAGTGTTTGAAATTGACCAACTCGAGAATGAAAAAAACCATAACCTCTTAAGAGATTTATCTTGTGGTCCAAGATGTGATCACGGGACGCCGAATTGGAGGTACGGAGATTCTGTCTCTCGGCGTCATGGGGGCCACACGACCGACTGTAACACAGGTAACAAAAGAGGGCGTGCATAAAGGAGACGCGGCGGGATGTCTTCATCCATTCATGGGACTCTGACACGCAATGCCGCAGAATCACTAACTAGAACAAATGCTTAAATTGCCCAATTATACAAGAACCGCGGATTACAAAAGGATTTCAAGGCCAAAAGCTATACACTCGCTTGTGTAAGGGTTCACGCTGTGTGAAAAGCTGCCATAATGGAAAACTTTCCTAAAGAAGCACCTCCGACAAACTGACTTGAAATCAGAGATGTGGAATGAACTAAAAAGACGGAAGCCTACTTCAGAATTGCTCTGTACATGACGACGGAAATTTCAAATTGTAATCGAAGAGCACTAAAGCATGAAGTTGAAGTCATCGACTTGAAAATAAATAGAAGAGCAGAGGTGTCTGGTGTCGGACAAAGGAGACTGCTCAGTCCTGCAGCGGCTACCAAGGTCTTAGTGGCGAGCTGACACGAAAGGACGCAGCTCGTTCCGCACAGGACATAAACACCACACAAGACGATGAGATAGCAGCGACTGCAGCACAACTGAGGCGACCATCAAGCGCAGGAGGGCGGTAAATGCGAACCGTTTCTGCTCATGGTAATGACGCGATCCAAACCTCCCAATTGGTGTTCAGGCTTGTCTGGTTTATTTTTTCTAGGTCAAATTCCTCAAACTTGAAAAACTAAAATAAATGAACACAGACCACTGTGGATCTGGCAACTCTATGGTGATACCAATCGATGAGTGATGTTTATGCAGAAAATATTTTAAAAAGCCAAACCGTGATAATTTAAAAGGAAAAGAACACGAACATCTCACAACCCTGTTTCGGTTGCTCATCTTGGCAGTGGGCAGCAATTAACACAACGTTACAGTACTCCTGCAAAGCTCGAATAATCGGGTTGTCTACTACGTAACTTGGTTAAATCGAAATTGAAAATGGTAGAAATATTTACAACGCAGGCGCAGTTCCAACGTAATAAATCACAGCTTTCAAAAATAAGAAATTCAGGGTAGACTGCTTACTTAATGGTTGCAGGCCCTTACAGCAAAATTCAAATTCTTTCAAAAAACAAAAACAAACGCGTAAGATTTAGATCTTGCAAAGGATTTTCTTAGTTCACGTTTCATGATTTTGAAAAATGGTATCTGAATATAGGTTAAAGTAAGAAAGACAATTTCTTTCTTACTTTAACAGATCTGCAATTGAACTTTCATAGTTCAAGTAGCAGAATCATGCAGACTTACACCTGAAAGAAAACGGCGAGGAACAACAGGGGAGGGTCAACTGTTAATAGACTGAGCAAGTAAGAGTCACAGATCTGCAATAACATTTTACTTAGTTCACACGGCAGAGTTGTAAAAGCTTTCACTCAGTAAAAAATAGATAAGAAATTGAGCAATTCGCTAATAGACTTCGAGTACACAGCATACCTAAATACGAGATCGCCAGAAGAATTTTCCCAGTTGACGCAGCAGAATTTTGGAAGCTAGCACCCGGAAAAACAAAGTGGCAAGAAAGTGAGCAATTTGCTAATAGAGAGGAGTACAAAGAAGACCCGAGTAAAAGTTAGCGTGGACCAAGAGAGGTCGCATGCTCAGAGCAGTTGTGCAGGCCACAATTGCTCTCAGTAACCAGCGCGGGCATGAAGAGGCAGGGGCAATTTGCGAGATTACAAGACCGAAGTGAGAGGGAAAACCCGCTTGTTGCTCGTGCTGCCTGCCTGCCGTCCCAGCAACCCGACACCGTTCAAGGCGCGCCGCAATAAACACACCTACTATGTACACTCAAGGAACCCAAGTCCCGCGAGAATTTTCCTACACGATGCTCCTCACTTAATTATATTCACGCTATAGCACTATTTTAATTCCGTACGCTTGTACGGACATGGGCTCGGACACCTCAGAAAGTGATGCCAGCTAAAACGCTCGCTCAAGAAACACAAATAGAACGTTGAAATAACAAAGAAATATGCTAATAATAACCAAAAAGATCAGTTTCTTGAAACTACAGGCGAAATCAATATATGTTTAAAAAACTGGGCTGCCGGTATTCAGTTCGCATTATATATATACTCAGATCTGGACGGAAGCATTAAAATTACACGTTGAGCAGGAGCTCATTGGAGCAATTTCATCGTTGCGACCTAAGGAATGAAAGACGGTCTCAAGCCTAAGAGCACGAGATGAAAAGTGCACCATCAGCTAATGAGGGCCTCGAGGCCCGTTTACAGAGGAAAGAAGCGCTATAGAACAGGTAGAAAAGCCGTCATCAAAAGCTAGGCGGATTTGTAGAAGAAGAAATGCCTGTGCCCTCACTTCAAGACTGTCGAGGATGGCTTACAATAGCGCGATAAGAATCGTAAAGAGGCTCTCATTATCGGCCGATTGCCCGCATTAAGCAGCTCCCACCAAAAGGACTGGAAGCCCCTCGACACCACACGAGATCTTTTGATAGCCCTCTTCATTTGGACGGCGCAACGACACCGCCTCGTTTCTTTCCTTCTCTCTGTGGCCGATGATAACTCCACTCCGCGCACAGCCAGATTTCTTCATCCTCGGCGTCGCTAGCTAGCTAGAGTCACTATCGCTAGGGCGCCGTGCATTACGACGCCACGTCGCTCTCGAATCACTAAACCACAAAATTAATCAAGTAGAAAATTTACGAGCCATAAAGCGTCTCGCGCGCCACTCCAAAGAAAAGAAAAATGTTATGAGCGAGAAAAGAACGAGAGGGAATCTTCGCTGCAAGCTGCCTTCAAAGAAAAGGGCCGCGCCAAAGGCGAAAAATCGATGAATGGCACAAAAAGACACACTGATGAGAGACCGCCACTGAACGAACGGTCTGCTGCTCCCGGCCGAGTCTGAGCGGCGAGGACGGTGGGTGCAGTGCCGTCGCGGGTGAGAGAACAGCTTCCAGACAATGGGACCTATTTGAGCCCTCATGCTCGAAAGTAAATGAAAAAAATTTAATATGAAGAGACGATTATCTCCAAATTTATTAAACTGAGCAACTTTATTTGAGAGGGACTTCAAATTTGGAGAAGAGAAATGGTCTGTAAAGAATGACGATGAATAAAAATCACAGAATCTTATAAAGCCCCATTTAAATTCGGATGTAGGAGATTCAAGCTTGAACTTGCAGTAGAGCAGAGATATGGTGATGTATTTTCTGAAACACTGTGGTCCTAAAACATTCCGCGTGTATAACAATGAAAAATCACTAGTGTGACACTCCTACACACTAAAAGTTTACCATGCAAGCTTCAAAGGCGTTCAAGTCGTATCTGACACCTAAAATCTAAGCAGAACATATCGAGTTACAGCATCACGAACTGCACGGTAGTCAGATACTCCACTCCGACCAGGGGAAGAAAAGAAGTTACAAATTAGAAACCGAAAGCAAACGCACGAAACCTTTACATAATCAAGTTCTCAAGTGAAGGATAAAGATGTCAAGACATCTGACATACATGTCGCTAGATAATATCAATAAGAAAGTGAAGCAAGGTGACGACTAATTGTTCGCAAAAGCCATGAGCAGGCAATCAAATAGGTGCTAGCCAACAATTGCTCATGAAATGGTGATTACCTATCCAACCACTAGAAACGCTTCAAAATTAAAACGTATCATTTTTGTGGTAAAGCTAGACATAACATAAAGTTCTTACATACACTTAATAAGAGTGCGGCAGGTCCCGTAGCAACGGCGCAGCGCGTCTAACAACAAAAGACCACAATGCGGCCGCGGTCCAAGTGAAGTTTAATGGCGGTGCATGAGATGGCGAGCTAACCACAGCTGTGCTCCAGCCCTGCTTCCTCTTCCATAAACACCATCTCGAGGCTTAGCAGCAGCAAGGCACCATTAAACGCGATCACCCGTCCATAACGTGGCCAAAGAATAGCCTCAAAACCCCTTGCTCCAAAGCCTTCCAAGTCTTAACAAGCTTAGCAGAGTCTTCTAATGGGCACAATTTATTTGTTTCTATTCCAGTGAAACTCCACGGAGCTTTCCAAGCTTCTTATTAGACGCACTTAATCCCGAGTGATGATGGTAACAATTAAATTTTCTGAATCAAATAGAATAAATAACTGCGTTAGATGAGAGGTGTGATAAAATTCAACCGAGAAATTAGAAATTGAGTTGCGCGTGTCAATGAAATAAGACGCACGAGTTGAGAAACCCGAAATCAAACCCACGTTAACTTAATTAGGCGATCATAAGAGCATATATCAAGTCCTAGCACAACACGGACCATATTTTCAAACCCTTAAAAAATGTTGCGTCACTTGGGTAAACTTACGATACGAGCTGTATCGCTAGACAACGTAAATCATGCGAAACTCCGGTCTCAGGTCTTCGAGTTACATGGCAGATCCGCTCCTACGGTCGCTGTAAGGCGATTCTCGACGCAAATAGGAATTACCATAGCCCGCGTCACTTCTCCCTCCTAGCTGCTAAAAGTCAGACGGATATGCCAGTGTACAGAATTATCAGTTATATGATAACGAAATGAATTTACCGTTGCGTAGAAAATAACGAAAAAGAAACTACGTTGCACAAGTTATAACTGAATTTTTCCAAAAATTTACATATGGGATTACAGCCAAGTCGAAAGACAATGCACGTCAATAACTTTGGTACGCAATTGCAACATCATTTCATGTAGAGAAATTTTGTTGAAAGAAAGTCCAACTTTGAGGAACACACAGAGTCTTGCAACAGCAGGAAAAATATTCTTGAAAAATAATTATGCTAATATAATCCAGTTTTATATTTGTCAAAGTAATACCACCTGAACGACGAAATGCCATTAAAAACATATAAAACAAGCGTTTTAGCGAGGTCTTTACGCGACTCCTTGGCGTCAAATTTCTTGATGAGAACAAGCAGAAAATATTTCTATGAAATCATGTTTAGAAGCCAACAGAACACTTGACCAGGGTCATCACAGCGAACTCTGTGGTTGTCTGCAAAGGATACGTGATGATCAGCGTGAACTCTTCGAACCTTGGCTGAAAACGAACTTCCGTCAAGGCAACAAATTTCCACAACCAATGCCGACAATTCATCACAAGCACACACCTGAACGCAAACGCACCTCAATATTAAAGCGCAATAAGTTTTCATAAACGCAGCGCTAACCGGAGGCATAACTACATGTGCTCCCACGGACCACGACCAACACGCCAGATAAGTTTGGAGGAAGGGGAGACCGCGGGAGGAAGCGCAGAGCGTCACCCCACACCAGCACGGGCGAAGTAACACGACCACAACCGACCTCTGCTTCCGCCGTCCCAAGCACCAACTTGTTCCCAAACACATGCTTAATTAAACCAAAATACAACTCCTACGGCAGTCTTTCAGATTTTTCAAAGAATGGAAGAGACATACTAATGCGTCATTAGAGTATTTTTTGTGAACAACTAGTATACTACCAGTGTACTGAACCAACCGAGTCATAAAAAGTCCAGAGAAAATAACGCCCAAACTCAATTCTGGATTACATCATTGAAAGGATTGCTTCATTTCAATTGCAAAGTAACACTGCGCTCCTGCATTATTTTTAACACTTTGACTGCGACTACTAAATATGAAGTTCAATGCCAAACTCAAGTTTAAAGTCAATTGTAGTAAACTATTTTGAAAAAATCAAACATGAACTGGATCTTGCCTTCATTTAGCTTTGATTTGATATTTATGAAAATTGAGTTTGCGACTACGGGTCGGTCAGCAGCATTATGAAAATTACCTCCGTTTACCATCTTTTGCGCACGTCGCAGTTAAAGTGTTAAACACCGCCTAATACTCCAAAACTGATAATAAAAAAGCTTCTCTTACTCAGACCACATCACCCTTTATCACTTCATCACCACGACGGTCAAAGGCTGTCAAGTGAGCAGGCTGGGATTGATTGTGTAAGTGATTTAATTTTTTACCCATGAGCCACAAGACAAACCTGATAAAGACAGCAAACATGGACAGGCTGCTCAATAGCGCGGTTCTAGTACTGCGGTGAGCAGCAAACCGAAGGTGCCAATTAGTGCTGCTACATAGCGCGGTCTGAGGCAGGACAGAGCGGCCACTGTAGGCAGGGTAAGCGAGCATTGCAGGGAACGCTAGCTTTAACTCGCCAGCAGCACCAGCACCACCACCACCAAGCGCCCGAGGCAAATAGCTGTAAATCGCGCATGACGCTCACAAAACAATGATGGAGAGGCCCTAACGAGGGCTCTCGTAAATCCCGTCTTTTGGATGCACCGGCGCGGCGAGTAAGTGCTATGCCATAGCCCCTCATCCTGCAATGCCGCTTGTCATTCGTAAAGCGCAAGAACATTTTATCCGTTTACATCAGGTAAGGCAATGCAAATTTCAAGACACTCAAGCAACTCGACAGCACCAAATGGGCATTAGCATGCCGTAGCCAGGGACCGTTGATATTTTCTTACTTAATTCCAGTGTTATCACGCAAAACGACACCAGAACAAAGCGCCAAATTGTTGATAACAACTGGAATCGAGTAAGCTAATGAAGGAAATGGGTGATAGATACGAATAAGATAACCAGGAAAAAAGTCTAAATTTTAGCGCGGTACTGACCGCAAATTTTGCTCGGATTTAACAAACGACCAGAAAATTTAGGGTATTCTTGTTAGCTTTAATTGAATAGAGAGCCTCGAAGCTCAGCAACTGAAGCAACGCCCAGTAAAATGATACCTGAGACGCACGGGAGGATACTTTGGGCGTGTAAGGGTGCACTTAGGAAGAAGATTGGCTGCGGAGCCGCCTCAAGTTGGCATCAATGAGAGGTATCGATCGCCACAGAATTGCTAGCACCGGCAGCAGCGTCGGTTTCCTCCAGAGCCGCTCCCTCGCCTTTGTCGTGCCATCTCCTGTACGTCCTTCAATGACAAGCTCAAATGTTTCGTTTTTGACACAATTGCACATGAAAACGTTCCGAAGGCTCACTGTACATGCAGTCCCACTCACTGAGAACTCGTTAATCACTTCACCGCAGGGCTGATAGATTGCAACATGAGGGAAGCTCGAAATGCAACTTCTGATATTTTCAAGCATGGCAAGGCTTAGTTTGTCAACTATTTGCTTGAAATCCAAAACACGCGTCATGAATTAGGAATTTGTCGTCAGCGAGCAATACAAGGTGGCTGAATCTCATTTCACTCCTCCACATTGATCGACCACCGAGTTACTAATTACTAATGAAAGAAAGGTAGCACTTGAAAAAAACAACAACAATTGTACTCTGGCTCGGTAGAGTGTGATAGCAGCACTTTGACAAAATTTGAAACTTAAAAAAAAATTTCCGGTATTCTAGTGTTGCGGTTTGTTCAACGCCGCTGAAGGTAATAACTGCAATACATCTCCTCAGCAAGCACGAAATTTGGACAGAGAATCAACTCTGCTCTCCACAATTCGACATCAATGTAGAGTGCACCGAGATAAGTCTGATGTGCATAGCTTAACTAAGATAAAGTTTAAGCCGTTACTATTCATGGGAATATAACGGCGAAGACGCTACATCGGTGTTTCACATTGTAAGTGCATTTAGAATAAATAGCTTCATCTTTAGATGTTGAGGTGCACCACAAGGGCGTATATTTTAACACGCTACGCTGGTTAAATTAGGCGCAAGCATGTCAATGCGACCTAATTGTGAGACGAGTAAGAAGAGTAATAATGAAGACACTCGTGCACGGAGTCAGTCGCACGGCACGCAGGCGTTCTCTACAAGAGCGAAAGGGAAGTGACCGCTGAAAGCCCTACCTGACTACAAATATGTATAAACACAAACTCGGACACGAAGTCTTGTTGATTACGAACTAAGTCAGTGCCTAGTGCGGAAAAAGTTCAAAAATTCCCACGATCAGGAATCAGCTACACGGGAAAGGATGACAAAAAAGTGAAAAAGAGTTGGATGATCTGAAAAGAGAAGGCGGCAGCACTTGGTGAAGCAGGCGGGCACTCCGTCTTGAATAACAGCCTCATTATTGAGGCCGCGATAAAACACGCACACGCCGCACCTCGCCCGACACGTGCAACCAACGCATCTTTCTTGCTTCTAAGCCAGAGCAGCCCGGCGCCTACTCTCCGCCTCATTGCGCGCACACCAACTATGTAAATGAGCAATAAAGATAACCCATGAATACTGCTCTTGTAAACAACTCAAGACGTACGTGTGAAGGGCCTTGACGCATCACGCGTCCGATCGCGTACATTTGCAATGACAACTCGCCGCAAAAAGAAGTGTGTGGGGTGAAATTTCAAGCTTGGATGATTGTTGCTGAAAAAAATTGATAAAAACGGCTAATAGCCCTGAAGGAGAGAACATAATTTGTCCAACATGAACAAATTGTTAGATAAAATTGAGTTACAAAACATTTTTAAAAAGGTTGGCGACCTTTAACGACTTGGATTGAAACTGATGATGCGTTAGTCGTAAACAATACTTTCATGGATACATTTCGCGCGACGCTTCGAGTAAGCAGACAAAATTTGCACGGCTAACATTACTCTGGCGTCAATGTCAGCTCTCCTTAGATGGATTCTTATCCCATTCGAATGCATTTTCACGCAAATGACTAAGTACTAATATGGAAGAAACGCCATCACAGCCACATTTTGCTCGCATCTTGAATGCACACGCCGCTAGCACACCAATATAGAAGCCCCCAAGGAGTATAACGCCAAAGTACACAGAAGTATAACGCCAAAGTACACAGATGTATAACGCCAAAGAGTATAAACAGTATCACAGCCTCAACACCACCCCGGATGCACACGCCGCTAGCACACCACTAGAGGCCCAAAGAGCACAACGCAGCGGACCCGAGCGAGACAGCAGCGTTTTGCATTCTCGAAACGAGCAGCTGTCTGAGCGGCTGACTTGAAGCACCGAGGCTGGCGACACAGGAAAATCATCGGCGTGCAGGCCGAGGACGGTCCCAATGGGGCTGTCGCGCGGCATATCAAACGCTCGACAGCATCTCGAGAGAAGCAATCCACACCGGCGGCAGTCAGTCATCGTCTACCTCTTCCTCCCCTGCCCGCTCTCTAACGCAAGCCATTTCGCAGCTAATTGGAAGCGCATTCAGCGCCTAACATTGTCTCGCAAACCTGCATCCTAATAAAACTAGGCGAGCTTCAATTACCACAATAATAAGACATGCCGTCATTTTCGCGCAAATAAAACTCAAGAGAATTTCATAGTTGTGAGGAATAAATCTATAGCACAAACCTACGTTAGTTGCGAGCTTCAGACGACTTCTCTTACGAGCTTTAGCCAACTACAACTAATTTTGTAAGAGTTTCAATAGACATGCGAAGAGGAATTAGTAAACGATAGAAATGAACCATCTTGATCGAAAGTCAATGTTTCCAAAAGAAATGCGCATTGAGGATACCACGTTAATATTGAACACGTGCAAGTGAACTAAAATAAAACATTTGAAGCGCACCACATCAAAGTATGGTCGATAAAAATGTACGGAGTGCGCGACTAGAACGAGAAAAACGCTACTCAGAATGATGGGTATTATCAAGTGCGAGTTAACTGCCACCACAGACAGCAGTAACTGGAGACGAGAGGACGTGGCAACTCTCGTCCATCAGGGTACGGCAGAAAACATCGATCAGCTCTCACATGATGGTAATTACGAGGGCATCATCGTAATTGGAAACCGGGTAAAAAACTGCCAACCAGCACCACCCCAACCCTCCTCCTGCTACGTCCATGGCATGGCTTCGTTCGTACGCCTCTTCGAATTACGGAGCTCTAAAATTTCTCAAAACGCAGCTGGAACGTCACAATGAACGTGAGTGGGACTTTTTCGCGCACCACATTGACTTGCAGGAACCATGCGGAGTGTTGAGCTAGCGCCAGATGTTAACGATCAACAACAGCTCTTCGAAGGGGTGCTAGATAGCTCATAATTTCCAGGGTGTCCCAAAAAAAAAAAACTCGCCTCTTCATGGGAAGCGGCAACTCTTCAGGAATGCACCATCTATGCTGAATGCTAAATGTCTTCATTGGATAAACTGCGTGAAGTTCTGAAGCCCCCAACGCAGTGGAAAGCAGAGATACGGCGTCCAGTTTTCACAGATCAATGCGCCAGTACATAAAAGTCAAGATAAATAGGCAACTTTCTCTTGGAATAGCTAGACCACTAGCCCTACTTACTATGAAGACTACTCTATGCAACCTCAATCCCTCCCGAATACCTCAGTAACCTACAATTGAAGAAACTCAAGCTCAAGATTAAGTAATTTCGAAAGGGTTCAGAGAAGGTCGCTGCAGCGAAGGTCTGATTAGAGGCGTGTAATTCCGAGTTCTAGTAGCAAGGATTAAAAACTGAAGGTCCAAATAAAATGCATAAATATAGAAAAAATCAGTATAAAATATAATTAACCGATTGTCCTATTTATTCTTTCACCCAAGCATGGAATTATCCAGCCCTCCTCGTAAACCAACAAGAATGTCTTAAGAGTTTAGTGTGTTCTACACACCTAAAATTTCAGACGACAAGCATTCAAACATTCATAACTCTACAGTAAATAGGACTGAAAAATAGCTAAAAATTAACGTCACCAAAAAACAACCGTTTAAGCCTGCACATAGTCTCACGCTATAACAAGCACCACAATTAGAGAAAAATGTACATCGCACGTAGCACCTAAACTTGAGCATTGTAACCTAACCAAGAGACCATCTTCCTCGGTCGCTCAAAAACCTCTACGAGAATGCATGTCACAAATTGCACATGAGAGCCCCAGCGAAGAAGGAGGTACTCAGAGAGCTGCGAGCGGCAGTCATAAAGAAGCCTATAAAACGCGGGCTGTCAGCGAACAGGGAACGCAACCTGAGGGGTGAACGTTACCAGTACAGAGGAAGCGTAAACTTAAGGCCTCTTCTGACATGAGGTCTAGCGCAACGAAGAACAACACGAACATTCACACTCAAACTCAGGATGAACGTTTTTGGGTGATCAATTTAGGTAAGTGATGTAGGCTAGATGCCTCTGGCAACAGCACTCCGCTCGAACCTTCGAACCTACCAGAGGTGTAAATGTGAAAATATAGGCTATTGTAACATGGGTTATACTCAACACAGACAACAGAAATACGAGACTCATTCAATGAACAAACAGTACAACCCACCCAGCATATATAGAGGTTTCAATGGCATTATTTAATCATAGATCTCTTGAAATTAAACGCCTCATTCAATATCTTATGAAACACGTACAACTCTTGAAACCAAAGTTCATATTTCCTTAACCACTGCATTCGAATAGAAAAGCAATTTTAATTAGAGACAGGAATGCAGCGAGCAAAAGCTATAGATGAAGTCGTGAGAGAGCGTGTGCAGTGAAGGCAAGAGCGCAGCAGCTGCTGCTGTTTGCTAAATGAAAGAACGGAGCTGCACGTGTGAATGCCTCGGCTAGAATGAAGGAATCAGGCAGGGCATTAACGTGGTATTGTTGGGAGCAGGTAGCTCTGCATCAACACGAGAGCACACAAATTCTCCGCACATAATGGCTCAAATAAGCGAGCGAGAGAAAGAAAATAGCAAGACAACCTGTGGCGCGTGAGAACGTTTTTAGGAGGCAATACAGTACGGAGTTCTGATTAAATTTGACTCTCCGCGTGCAGGGGGCCGCTGAAGAGAGTGTGAGCGATAGAACCCTCCCTCCTAGGCCATAACGGCTCTAACAAGCGAGCGTCGAGCAACACCAACCGAGCGACACTTGCTGTGTTGTCTCTACCAACTGACGAGCCGACATAACTACACCAGTCCGAGTTACTGCACACAGACTGACGAGCGCCAAATGTGACAGTGCTTCACGTCAAAACAATAAATCCATCGCTGACATCAAATGCACCGCACTCACGCTCAGCTCGCGTTGCAGGAATGGTATTTTTTTAGGACACGTACTCAATTGCGGAAGGAATAACGCGTAATATTGAAAGTTTTCTTGTCTGACACATTCCAAATTCTAACAATTTTTAACGAGCGTAAGTGACGTAGCGCCACGGCAACGAGTAACAAGATAATAAGGAATTTCACAATGTACTCAAAGCACGAAAGCAACGATCACTCAACATATTTTTGGAAACAAGGCTAAAATCAATCCTAATATCTTCTTACATTTCCATGGAGTACGTTTACAGTTAAAAGCTACTCTCACATAATGATTCCCACGAACGGTCGTATGAACCGAAGAGGTCGTCAATCACGCAAGGGCGCGCCGAGAGCAACTCCACTCCTGTTCGTGAGAAGGGAAAACTAATGCTAGATGATTAACTGGAAAATCAAGAGCTTTCAATTTAGAGATTCTCAATCCTTCAACACTAAATCCTGTCTAGAAATATATTTCACATTTTGCACTAGTTTTCAAAAAATTTAAAGATCTATGACTTACGAAATCCGAAGATGAGAGGAAATATACTGAGTTCGAAAGGACAGTCATGCAATGCCTATTCAATTTGGAATAATAATAGATAATTGAATAGAAAGAGCAACCCTTGCACGGTCTGTGGCGGCATCGGTGAGCACAGGGCAATATAAGGGCAAAACAGCGATGAAACGCGAACTCTCCAACACAATCTTGCAGATTGAACTCAGCAATGTTGCGCATCGACCGCAATGCCTGTCGCCGAGACTTGAAAAAAGAAGCAAGGCAAGTTGCACACGAGGAATATTTGTGTACATAAATACGAAGGCATGGCATGGAACGCTGGTAAATCGAGCGCCGTGAGACCGTGCTCAGTATTTTGCGACATGCGGCTCGTTCCAACCAGCCTCCTCCGCTACAAACGCCTCAGGGTCGCCACGCGAGTAACCTGCGCTTCATAATCCAAAAATAGGGTGGCCAGGATATAGCACCGCAAATTCCTAGCTCCGCTGCACAAGTCAGGCGATAACACTAAATTATTTATAAATTCTCTGACTAGTTCATCGTTGTTGTCAGGAATTGAATGTTCCTACGACAAGTTAGTAGTTAATTAATGATAGGGATTAAATTTTCCGACAGTTTAATACTTGAAAATTAAGGATTCAATATTACAACAAGTAAACGGTTAAAAACCATGGAATAAAATTCGAACAAGGTAATGATTGAAATTAAGGGCTAAACATTGAGACAATAAGTTAATAGTTGGCTGCGTGTTGAACAAATATGCAGGGACAGTAACTCGAAAAAGGTTGAACGATATGAACACCGCTGACACATGATGAGTCAGCATCCACTCAAATAAACACTTGCAACCAAAACTGGAAGCCACACGTGGCTTATTCTAGCAGTGTATTCTAATGGCTAGTTGGTCTACTCTTTGTCTACTGATGAGTACAGAAAACCTCGCAGAAAATGGTAATAACGGCAAAAATTTACCAGAGGCTTTCATCACAGCACAGGTGTCTCGAGTTTCGTGGTCACCTGCTAAAATGCCGAGTGGATTCCCTGATATGAAAGCCAAGATTTCATCGCTCAATGCAGATTAGAACAAACGTTCGTAAGAGAATGCAACACTCGGTCACACACAGGTCCAATCCTTATCGAGCATAAATCATGTGTAATTGAATAATTAGCTCAGAGAAGTGAAATCGATCTTCAATGAAGTGGCCTCATTTGATGGAAATGCGCACAGCAGAATAGGAACGTGGTAATATACCACAGACGCTTCTTCAAAACGTGACAAATGATTGATGCAAGGAAACATCTATGGCGTAAGTAATAGCCAAATCATCTAACTCCCATAAATAATTCACTTGGAACAAATCATCGATTTGAGATAAAGCGTATTCCAGCGCTCGGCCAACACTTGGTCCGAAAAGACCAGGCATATTCATGGAAGCAGCGCTAGCACATCAGTCGACGCGAGCGTGAAACAGATATGAAAAGGCAGGAGCAATGCGACGATTTCACATGTTGGTGCGAGCAACTGGCTCGACCGTGAGAAGTGAAAGCTCTCACAAGTGCGGGCGCATCAAGCACCCTCGAGACCACGAAGGTGTTCAGCAGATCCAATCTGGGCACGATCGAAGGAGAGGAGCCCGAGCGACCCCCCGAAGGATGGCAGCGATGTGCGGCATTTCCTGAGAAGGTCCTGCCTGCAACGGACCGCAAGCCCCGGTCTGCGGCAGTTACTGCATTCCGACGCTGGACACAGTGCACACGAGTCCACGTGTGATCACCAAAACAGAAATAATTTAGCTGAGGATTTAAAGTCTACTTTAATTATGCAAAACAATGTTGAGAATCAGCATCTGTTCATCGAAAAAATCTTACATGCCTCCATTTTCAGGAAATAACACGAACATAGCATGATCAAAGAACACCTTACAAACTGTACGATTTGCAGTGAACGCACGGTTCATGCACAAGTAACGCATGTCAATCAATTCATCCACAGAGAATGCCAGATTTTAACAACTTGGACACGCGAGTAAACGTCCGCTATAAAGACAGAGAATTATGGTTGTGCATTGTTCCAAAAAAAATGATTGTACAGCAATAACTAATCTTCATGAACTGGGATACCAAACAAAAAGTCGAGACAGATGCCAAAAACCGGCCAGTAGCTCCAGTATTGAATGTTCAAATGAGACAACGAGGAGAAAAACAGCGACTCTGTAAGTTGGGAGAAAATGAACGATGGAATTAATATGTTTATGTTGGAGAATCGATGAGATAGACACGCTACGCTGAACTTTGGATGAGTAACGGCACTTTATCACAGGCCCGCCGTGATTCACAACTTCGCTAACGGGATACTAAACAACACAAGCGCCACGGCCAGAAAATAATTGAACCAAAGGCACGAATGTTTATGGAAATCCAGTAGAAATTTATTACTCTTGCCAACTAGTGCACAATGTCAGGGAAATTTATTTGGTTTAGTTTGCTGAGGAGCTCCTTTGTAGGCTTCCATCAAGTACAACATGGAGCTAAAAAATCGTATATAGCTCTCTGATTTACTGACGTCGAGAGCTATATACATTTGCTGATATTCAGTATATTCTCCAGCACAGATACCACATACCAGTTTTATCATTTACATGGAAATTGTTGAGAAACGTACATCGGATCGAACCAGTGGGTCATTGCTCGTTTCGTCTACATTCCATCTAAATTAGCTGCTAGAAATGAAGCTCCCTCTTTGCATGGTCTCAATTCGTTCCAGCTTCACAAGGCCACAGAACATAATTCCATAAAAGCTATATTCCACAGTGTAACTCTAAGGCACAGCTGCATAGCTCAGGCGCCAGCAACCAGCACAATTAATCCCTTGCCACAGCTGTTGTGAGTGCAGGTTGAGGCACGAGGAAGTACGAAACAGGCGTCAATCGAAGAGCAGCACTCAAATGCACCAACAACTAGCAATGGACTCTATTTATGGCACAAATTCTTGCACTGGTGCATCGTCGATTGCTCTTTTCGATATTAGTTATTACTTGAAAACAACGTCGACACCAGCATGAAAGATGACGGAAATAAAATTAAAGAACCGGACCACGTTTCGATTACGCAATGATGCATTTGCATTTTCTAGCTCTAGCCAGTTACAAACAAAGAAACCAATGAAAACACTTCATAAGGGTGGGTCACAGATCTTTTTCGTGTAGAATTTACAGTGATAAGTATTAGATATCATGCATTTTTTGTAAAGAAAGTCACAATGGTAAAAATAGAAAATTCCATGATTAATTGCAGACAGAGTAATGTAAATGCTCCCTAGCAGAGAAAATTGTAGTTGTCCAAAATGAAGGAGTTTAACTAATGAAACAATCAGCAGAAGTTATGTGCATTTATTTATTCTGCTGAATAGCAAAAGCTCAATAGAACAAATGGATAACTCCAACATCTTTCAAAATTCTATTAAGTATCAATTGCAAGGTTTGTTAAAATTTTTTAGTTCATTTTGCAATCTGGTACACTAATCCACAATAATTGATGCCATGGTACACCTATAGAGAAAAAATCATTACATTCACTCAGTAATGCAACACCACACCTAGAACACACTAGGATGTTACAACAGTGATAATTTGTAACAATTTTAAAAAAAAATGTCAACTTCAACAAAATCAGCTGGGAAGACGGACAACACTTTCAGCAGGCTTTGAGAAGTTGAATTAAATAACCAAAGGAAACAAATACTCACAAGAAGGACAAACAGCTTTGTGGCCTTACAAAACAATATCACAAATAGAAGCAAATAACAGCTCTATGCTCAAAGCTGAGCAAAAAATTCTCAATAAATTGGTCATATTTATAAAGCTGCTTATCTAAGACATTGTAATTGAGGAATATGAGCAAGATGTTAGGAATAAAATCAACACATATTAACATAAATCAACCATGGTAAGACCAACATACGTGTAATGGCCTCTGGTGGTCATTTCAAGCAAGTGACCCATAAAATAATGCATAAGGTAGATTATCTAGTGCTAAAAATGGCAAGGTTTTATCCAAAGGTAATAAAGCTTAGATTTTGACAATGCCATTTCTTTATGTAATAAAATATGATGTGACCTTCACTGAAAGAAAGTGGAATCACACCTCTAACTCACAATCAACAAAAAAAAAACACTATTATTTAGCACTAACCTATTTTTTGTAAGCATACAACAAAATGTCTTTAAGCAAAAATGCACAGTAGTGTGCATACCACCAATTCGTAACTTTCACAACAAAACGCTCATCTAGAGCACTTGCAGACAACAATGTACTTAATATCTCATTTTCCTTTCTGATAAATGGTATTAAAACCTGACACTCCAAGTGCCTTAGTTGATGTGCCATTGCAGCAACTATCTTCAATAAACTTTCAATAAATGAAAGAGATAATCCAACAACACCCTTCAATTTGGTCTACAAAAGACTCCTCAATGGAGGTCAAACAACCTAAAACTAGCAACTATGATGAAAATACTTGAACTCAAACTGAAAATAACTGTAAAAAAGATTCAGAAAAAGAGTAAACTAAAAGGAAGGCATACCCAGACCAAATCACAATTCACATTTCTGGATGCATGCAAAATCAAGAAATGAAAGCAGTTGCATTAAAAGCAGACCATTGTCACTCTACACACTAATACAAGCAAAATAATGTATTTTAACAGAACAAAGCAAACAGAAAAACTGACAAGGGACTAAACTCTAACTCAGGAATACCCAGGCAAAAGACTCCAGCTGAGCACATCAATCCTATGGTTTCATGCCACTCATGTAACCTTGCAGAATTCATCTGAATGAATATTAATTTTATGTATTCATTATTTGAAATGACAAAATCAGCATTATGGTAAAATTGTTCACACAAAAGAGATGCCAAAAGCATAACTTTATTTCAGCTTCATTATAAGGTAAAATTTTTCTCCTGAGCTGTTAATTCATCTTGCTCTTAACAGCTGCATCCAGCTTTTTACACCCAAGATCTGACCTCCTAACAGAAGTCATAAGGAACAATACTCATACAGAGGATTCAAAATACAGCATGTGAAGTGCACTTCTCATCGTCTCAATCAAACCAAGACTGTAACATATCTTTTGCAATGGGAGTTCAGTAACAAAACTAACAACCAATTCCATTGAAAAACAAGTTGACATTCAATTAAATAAATTATTGTACCAGAAAATGCATCAACATTAATTTTGCAATATGCATATTAAAATGTGTGCCTCAGATAATGAAGATTTTTAGAGAATTCCTACTTAATAAAGTTCAAATATGTTCATTATACTAGGAGATACTTGCTGTTTCGCAAAATTTGAGAATTTTTTGCATGAAAATGCTGGTTATAAGGTGTGAGCAGAGAGATTTTCCTCAGGATAAAAACATGTTGCCACACAAATTTTGACCTCTCTGGGTTCACACCTATCATTTATGTAGATAAGAGCAAAAGTTGAGCTTAAGGTCTTGGTAACACTTGACCCATGTGGAACAAAATTGAATGAGTGTGTTGCATTTTGATGTGCTGCATGAACATTTGTGATGAAAAATATCACCAATGTAGTGAAGATAAAGTTATAAATCAAAGTTATGGTGCAATATTACTACCCAATTTTAAAATCAGCAAATGAGTGCAAAAATCAATGTACGTTGAGGTCTAATGATGAGTTCATACACTATTTGCTCAATCAGCACAAAAGATGACAATATTTAATGGCTCATTGATTAGGCAAAGCAGTGTAAGAAAGAAGATCAAGAGGTAAACCATTATTTTGTAGTTGAAGCTAGGTAAATTTTGTATCAACTCTTGTCTAATGAATTTGAGCTGATAATGAAAGGAGATATTTATGCGAATGTAAATGAGACGGTAATATCAGAAAGCTAGTTGAACACGCACCATAATGATACCTCACAAAATTAACAAATATTTCAAATACATTTGACAGCTAATTTACACCCATGCAATTTAATCATTTTCACACTTGTTAAGCCAACAATATCTTTGATGCATAACTATGGGAGGCAAATTAAGGCATTAATATTCTATCCAAATGAGATATAGCAATAATCCCTTCAAGTTAAAATGTGAGCACCACAGTGCTGCACATATTTTTTAGTAACAAATACAATTTTGATACTACTGGAAGATGACCCAGGAGTGCAACAACCTTCAACTTCAGCCACTCAAATTTTGAAGGATTTCCAAGAAAAAACTGATGCTTGGTTTCATAATCCTTTTCATGAATTATAGCAAGGAAAAAGATAACATGTAGCATCTTTAAAAGTGTCAGTCAAGATAGAAGCTTTCAAAGAGAATTAGAAATTCTTAATTGTGCAGTATCAGCTTCAATATTAATAGAAATAGCATCCAAATGATATAATTTAACACTCGGCAAAGAAGTGCAAAACAATGAAAAGCTGATAAATATATAAGCAACAGCTTTAGAGGCTTAAACAAGAAGCTCTAAAGTTACAGCAGGTTATGACAGAGGAGAATATGAGCCTGCTCTCTCATGTCCAGCATAACTACATTTGAACAAATATTCAAGAGTAACTACTTCCTTCTGAACACAATTTAATTTATTTGAACCATTTTGAATAGCAATGATTAAATCTGGTAAACATTTTATTAACTATGACATATCAATCCTGAGCTTACAATATAAGTTATGGAAAATGGTAGAAAGCCAATAATTTAAAATATGAATTTTATCTACATCCTAGCTTGGACCCAAGTTCACGCTAAAATCAAAATTACAAAAGGTCATCCTTCTTACTTTTAGCTTCTCAAGGTTATGTTACAGTTAGCAGATTGATTTGGAAAATAAACTTCAATATGATCAAAAATAAATGCAGATTCTAACTTTAAAATAATAATTACTGTAGCCATTGAAAAATAGATTCATTTTTATTCAAAACATAAAATATCATTATACCCACTCTATACCTAGCACAGCCCAGTAAGATAGAGTTTTCATTGAACTGAAGTGTAACTTAATTTCTGGATCCCCTCGCTTCACGATGTTGACATCGAAAAGTAAACACAAACATTCAGTGCATCTCAACAGAGCGAATTTTACAGACATCAATTTGGACAGCCACAAAAATTCACAAGAATAATAATAGTGCTTGCTTTAGCTCATATCGAAAACAAATTCAAATGTGAATCTTCAGAAAAACAGGACGTCTTACGTGTTGTGTCGAGGACCAGTAACACGAATACCTGCGGAGACGCAGGATAGCTTACCTCAACATCCTCGTAGTTTTTGAAGGCCAGGATGGCAAAGCCATCGATGATGTCCTCCTCAAAAAGAGGTTCTTTATTTTTCTTCCTTGGCCTAGGAGGCTTGGATCTCACTAAAGGCAGGGCTTCATCGCAGCTGTCGTCTTCAGAAGCTTTCTTGTTCGAGCCTGGATCGCAGATAGCAGCACGAAGCTGCTGGGCTCTCTCACGCCGCCGCCGCTTCGCCTTGCACTTATCCTCCATTTTAGAGGATAATATACAACACTCAAGCTAACTAAACACTCACAGCTTAACCATACATGATGGAAATTTCACACCACCACACGATATCAGAATTTACCGAACAAAATCACAACACACGGCATTGATTGATTCTACACAAAGAACACTAACATGCACCCACACTTGCCAAGAGTTGGAATAACACTGAGCTTGACAGGGTTGTTCCCCGCACACACCATGCGCAAGAAAAACTAGTCCTTCCCCTTCAACAAGCAATAAAATTCTTTTTCATGATACAATACGAGTAATAAGTTTCGTAATATAATAAAGAAGACTATTAAGCTCCTTAAAATTATCATTTACTTTAGTTAGAAGTCAAAGAGTTATTTTGGTGGTCCCAACCTAGAGTACGTTTGGTTGGCGGACAAATGAACGAACAAGCCCCCAGAACGCCTTAATTCATGTTTATGCAGTCAAAACTCTATTTTTTCAACAGATTCATTTACATAACGACTATTTTAGACATTTTTCATGTATTGTCATCCATATAACCTAAATAAACTGCTAATCGATACGCAAATTAACGTTTTTGGTGCTGAGGAGGGTCAGGGATGGGTATGGCGTAGTAGTAGAGTGGATACAGAACTTCAGAGAGTGGTGGTGCTTTTACAGATTTTCAAAGCGTTAAAGCGTCTTTGGGAAGGGCTTATGCGGGATAAGCTCAGGGTATCTTTTCCTGGTAAAAGATACAGAAGCCGTAAATGAGAGCTGAAAACTTGAAATTATCTATTGCAATCACTCAGCTCATTATTCAATGGTTTGTCGTATTAATTAAAAGTCTGTAACAGAATAATTGATAACACCGTACTTGAGCTACAATGAAATCCAGTGGATTTTAACACCATCTTTTTATAAGTAAGCTATTTCATCATTTTTAATTATTATTACTGATAATCATACGTCGTTTGAAATCCATTATTAAGAAAAATAGAGATCATTTTGTCACATTCGTGCCTTAACGACAGAGAAACCATTTGAAATCGTTTCGGTTCAATAATTTGCCTTCAACCTAGGAATAACATTGGTAACTTTGGTTCTCTGTCAGAACTTTGTAATTTAACTTCCCAAATTTTTTCCATCGTTTACTGTCTACATAATAGGTTAGATTATATTATAAAAATAGTTCACTTGGGCGTTCGTTACGTTAAACAATGAACTGTGAAGAAAAACATGAGAATTTAAATTACAAGGCAGGCAAGTTACTTGATATTCCAAATGAACCTCGAAATAAACCATTGATCTAACCTAACTTGACCTTATACACGTACTGTACACTATGTCCAAGAACTAAAGAAATTGAATTTCAAAGTTATAACATGTGGAACAAGTACCGTAAAATTTTACCTTTCGGGCAGCGTAGAATTTAAATATTGACCGAAGAGCTGCAACGTACTTCACATAACCTCATACCGTGAGATGTCAAAAAAAATGCAGCTAATTAATTTCACGATACTAATCAGATAAAAAATTGAGCGGCTTTCACTCACGAAATGAAAATACTGCAGAGGTAAATAGTTTACCTAATTTTACCCGACTCAACTGAACAGTTGAGTGTAACCAAAGACCTTGAGTGTAACATGCGCGAAAATCCTCAATATAAAACTTGACTTGCTGGGAACAACTAGCAGCTAAATTTCTTCAAATTCACAACAAAAATTCAAATGAAACTTTGTTGTGCGTTCAAACTATGAGAAAACGTTCGAAAAAAGTCACATGAAGAGACTTACAGAGAGCACAGGTCGGAAACGGGTAATTATGGCAAACTCTAACGAATGACTGAAGCTTACAACAGAGATTCTTTCAAGATTCGGAACCAGTCCGTGATGGTCTCTCGAGGCGAACTGATGGTTGGTTAGCAAAGTAAAGCGTTAGGTGCGGTGGGTAAATCTAGTTTTTTGTTTTTTTTTGCTAAGTTGTCCCCCTTCAGTAAGAAACTTACGCCCTAAGTAACCAATGTCGTACACTCAACCCTAGAACATCAAAATGTTATAATATTCGAACCCAATATAAACGGCAACTTCAGCGGTAGTCGTAATTTTGTCGTCAGTGGTAGTCGTAAGTTTTATTTGGAATGATTTACTGACATGGAGTAAATAACATATTTCTTTTTCGAAATATTTTTTCAAAACATCTTTGTAAATGTTATCGATCCTGAACAAGAACCCAAACCCAAATTTGCTCTCTACCAATATTCTTGCCATTTCAAAGGATATTTTTTATTCATTTATTCAAATTCCGTGAACTTAAGTATAATTTTCAAATGTAAAAGAACTTATTTGATGAGATGCTGTTTCCCCTACTTTGTAAAGAGGGAGATTTTTTTCGAATAGTTTGCTGGACCTAATTTTAGTCCAATTGAATAAGTGGAATAAAGAGCAGTTCAGTAAAAGTCAAGAATTTCAAGCATACCAGGACGAATTGAATTCTAAAATTTCACAATCCTTCAACCGAACCAATTTTGAAGACACTGCAGGACCTATATTATTATTATTATCCTTATGCTAGTTCAAGACTTCGTAACCACACGAGATGCGATCTCATTAGAGCGAAGAGGAGACGCTATTTAGTGTGGACTGTAGAAAACTGGGAATCTTCGCACAAGATGTGCTCCCGAGCGTTACCTAACGCAGAGAATAGCAAAGTAGAAAAAAAGAGAAAGAAAAGATAAACAAGAGACAACAAAGACGGTATGGAAACAAGTTTAGTGAGCACGAAGACAAAAGTCCCGAAGGTCTGTCTCGCGCCGAGGTAACCTAATAGTAACCCTCCATGAGGGCTCCAGTCTTCATAGCATAGAATAAACAAACCTAACTAACCTATATCTATTGCCCATCTCATACCCATGAGAAGCGCTTGTGCTACTAACGTATTTGCATTAACACAAAATAAATAAAAAATTGAAGAAGATTAATAAGCAATTTTACTCCTGATCATACAACAAAATGTAAACAAATCAAATTGCATCTCAAACTAAGGGAAGTAGCCTACTCATCATAAACTTGCACAATGGCACGAAGTCTTCCTTTATTTCGCTCCGTTACTTGTCATCTGCAAAAGTTTTCAGCCCGCCTAGAATCTTCTTCGCCTCGCTGGGCACTCCTCATGGAAGTTGTTGCAGATTTGCTCTGCCTTCCCGAGTTTAACGGCAACTTTATAAAATAATAATTAGAGAAACACCTAAATGTTTATTGCGCTTCTTTCCGTTTAAATAAACGTTTGCTTCTTTCACTAGATATATTTTTCTGATAGATCCTCTTACGGAAAGTTGTTGCAGATTTGGAGCTCTGCCGTCTTGAGTTTAATGGCAACTTCATGAAGTAATAATTAGAATTACCATTATATGTTTATTGCGCTTCATTCCGTTTTAATGAACGTTTGGCATATTCATATAATTTTTTAGGCAGATCCTCCAATAAAGAGAAAATTGATGTCCTACTTGACACAGCAAAGGGAGGTAAAGTGCAATACAACCTATGCCAGATGATAAACGTTTAAATTTGAGCTGAAAAATTGTAAAATTCAAGGAATTTGACGTACACAATCAACACGTAGTGAAGCAAAGTTAATAAAAACATTAACTTCCGACTGTACCACAATAGCGACGTAAATTGTTGCAAAGTAAAGGCCCAAAATTTGAAATAAGGCTCGAAATTTCAAAATAAGATCTTAAGAGTTCAAAATAAGGGCACACATTTCAAAGCAAGTCCCCAGGGTTCAAAATAAGGCACCAGATTTCAAAAATTAGGCCCCGGATTTCAAAATAAGGCACCAGATTGCAAAAATAAGGCCCCGGATTTCAAAATAAGGCTCCAGATTTCAAAATAAGGCACCAAATTTCAAAATAAGGCACTAGATTTCAAAATAAGGCCCCAGATCGAAATTAAACAGGCTGGCCGCTCATTACTGGGTTTCAAACGTGTCCTTAAACGATTAATTACTATTTGCATTACTTACATTTGTATTTATACAGTTCGTTTTGATCGTTTTTCACGGGAAAATATTATGCACACTAATGTGGTTCAAATCAATCTTAATCCTGTTACAAGAACATATGGAGGCTATCTAGTTTTACGTAACCGTTTTTTTTCGTCCTGGATCAACTTAAGCGGCCCATAGACGATCAATTTTATTGTCAATATCATTGACTCAATATATTGCTGAAATTTTTTTTGTCTGGCAAAGCGGCCCATTGACGATCAATTTTATTGTCAATATAATTGACAATGATGAGTATTGACAATTATATTGATCGTCTGTGGGCTTGATTGACAACCGTCAATTAATTGACTCAATGAATTGACGCAATAAAATCAGTTTGAGCCCATAGACGATCAATTTAATTGTCAATATCATTGACTCAATATATTGCTGAGATTTTTTGCTGCCCACATACTGCGACAATCTTTTCATCAATGTAATTGATGAAAACCAGTCATTACAGCAAATTCATTATATTAATTTAGAGTGATATATCATATGCATCGCTTAGGAGCAATTCCCACAAGATAATATCAAGCAAGCTAAAAAACTATCTAGATTTTTTTAGCTAATATCTACATTCCAAACTTTACAGCAAGGTTCAAGCAAAAAACATCTAGATCTATATATTAAATACCTAGAGTGTCAGGATGCCTGCACACCAAAAGATTTGATGAGAGAAAGCAAGCGAGCTTGAATTGACTAACCTGGATTCCTATGGGAGTGCACACACTGCAAGCAAGCAAGTGAGCTAGCGAGAAAGACTGAAGATTGGCTGAAGCGAGAAAGACTGAAGATTGGCTGAAGCGAGAAACCGACTCGAAGATGGTTTCACGCTTGAGAGCTGCAGCGAGAAGCCTCTGGCTGCTTGGCAGTGCGCGGCGAGATGTCGATAAGGGTGGCGTACTGCTCAATTCCTCCAGCATACACTGAACTTCTGAAATTCAAAGTTAATGCTGTACTTAGCCTTTTAAATAAAAAAAAAAATCCAAAGCACAGGGACAGATTACATATTTCAAACCAATGGGATGAAGAAGGAATGAAATTCAACGTTACAAACGCATGCTTGTACAGCTCGTTTCTGTTATAGACATCTCTCCATGACATTTAGGAGCAAACTGGTTGTTATTTTATGTGTGGTAGATCCTGCCGACATCTTTCTCTCTCGCTTGCTTTCTCGCTTTCAGTCTTTTAGTATGCAAGCATCCTCATCCCTGGTTGCCATAACTTGCCCTACGTATTTTGTTAAAAGTACCACATTTAGCCATACGAAAGTAGCAGATTCCAAGGAAAAAGAATCAAGTTATTACTTTTCTACCTTATGCTTATAAAAAGGCTAATAATTAGAAATTAAATTAGTTCACCACATTCAAATGATATTTTTCAAAATAAGACATAAAAAGTTCAGCATATTTGTAGCAGCGCACTCCAGCATGCAAGAAGTACAGATCTTCATGTACACAAAAACAAAATTCGAAGTATTTCCAGGTGTATACACTACGACTTTCAGAGCTCAAAATGAAATATTGACGCAATATATTGACGTGTCCAAATTGACGTTTCAATATATTGACGAACCATCAATAAAAATCAAAATGATTTGATTTCGTCAATTCATTCAGTAAATTAATTTACGGTCGTCAATCAAGCCCACACACGATCAATATCATTGTCAATATTCATCATTGACAATTATATTGACAATTAGATTGATCGTCTATAAGCTCAAACTGATTTTATTGCGTCAATACATTGAGTCAATTAATTGTCGGTCGTCAATCAAGCCCACAGACGATCAATATAATTGTCAATATTCATCATTGTCAATTACATTGACAATAAAATTGATCGTCTATGGGCCGCTTAAATCTGCTGAAATATTTTCATTCGGTAACTTGTTAACAAAGAAGACAATACAATACAAAAGAATTTATCAGCTGTAATGACACCAGCAGTTACTTGAATTTCTCCCGCACTTTAACGAACTTTTGTGCACGGTTGGAACTGTAAACGACTTAATGTGCTGAGCAGTCTCTGGTGTCAGAGCACAACAAGGATTAGAGCTTGAGAAGAAAGGACGGCAAAGCTACCGTCGCACCGTAACTGATGGAAAGAAAAAAACTAACCATGCCTCATTGGAGAAGAATTAGAAGAGGCTTTATGCGGTTGCTGGAAACATACTTGATGTTACTTTATGTCATTTGATGTTACTTGATGTTACTTGATACTTGATGTTACTTGATGTGGATGAGACGTCACCTTCCCTGGGCAATGGTGTCTAAAATAAATTTACATTTTTTCTGTAGTTGAAAGTTATTCGAGGTTCCATGCAAATTTACCGCTGAGACTGTATTTCTCTCGTCAGGGCTGGGTCTGATTCAGAGAAATGTAGCAGTGTAGGAATTTAGTGGCCTTCCAGTATTTACAGACTGCACTGCATTCAACATATTCCATCTTTACATCAGCCCTTATTTTCTCATCTGCTCTTTTGTAGAAATGGAACTGACAAGAAATTGAAATTTATCTCAGTATACGTTTAGGTTTTATTTCAGAAAGTCGTCTGTTATGTCATGTGGAAGGTAGATTTAAGATAGTTTGACTAATTCAGCGTGAAAATCAGAAACTCTATTTTTATGTCGTTGCTACCCTCTTTCTTCGTATTTTAGCACAAGTCACTGGAAAAAGAATAAAATACTGCATTGTCTTAATTGTGTGTTGCGCATCTATACAGTAAGCGCTTTGCTCAATTAAAGGTCCGAGAAAATGGGAAGCTTTAATTTGTAAAGCACAAATGAAATGCAGGAACAAAATTGTTAGCATTTTCCTATCATTCTCCCAATCCTTCATGAGTTGAATAGTTTGATGCAATTTTATTACGATTTTTAAGGAAATTGTACGCAGTTTTATCAACAATCCAAGTATAGCGCCAAATTTAAAAAAAAAATATGCTATTGCTATTGAACTGAAATTAGATTGGGAAAAAGTGCGAAGTATAATTATGATTTTCAAGTGAACTATTTAAACGTTTTCATGAACTTTTTCTTCTTTTCAAATAGGGATTAGATGCACAGAACCTCGATGACATGAGGACCCCTAACAGGCTGGTCATCAAAGGTCATACGTCCCAATAACTCAGCCAGTGATATCCTTCGTCAAATGCTATTGTCGATATGAACATAAAATCAATTCAGTTACACCAATATAAAAACCAGTTTTACAAAAAAAACAGTTTCTAATAACCCGATGATGTACTTCTAATGCTGTAAATGCGACTTGCAATTAAACATTACACAACGACACTACCTAATTCACAAAACATTTTCATCAAAATCATCGGCAAGTTTACAAAAACCATCAAACTTAACCACGTATTACAATACAGCACTTTCCTGCCACAACCTCTATCCAGATACTTCAGATTCAAATAACTGCTTCCATGAACATGCAAAACATTTCCATTAAAATCAACATGTACTCAAAAAAGCATCTAACTTCACCCAGCAGTTACAATGCAGCACTTTCCTGCCATAACCTCACTCCAGATGTTCTGGCAGCTACGGCTGTGTAAATTAAAAACCAGCTCATTTTCCTCCCATTTTTAACAACTTTTTGAGACTTATCGGAGAAAAAATTGCGCGAAAAGTGACTTCTAATTCTCCGAAACAGTCGTTCCTTCTATCCAAACTACTCCCAATTCTCCTCACTTAACTTCCCCATTGAGCCACGTGATCGCTATTGTTTTCTCTGCGGTGCTTCAAAAACGCACGTTTCCGGTTTTTTCTTTCAGGCTCAACTGGAAACCGGATGCCGCTACCGTACCTGAGTCATCGACGAAACCCTCTTGTGTTGATGGAGAGTTTTGTGAGACGGAGTTGGTACACATGTGCTCTATGTCGTTGTATGTGTCCTAGATGTTGCTGAAACATTTGTATCAGATCAGAGTTCAGTAGTTGTATGTGTCCTAGATGTTGCCAGAACATTTGCATCAGAGTTCAGTAGTTGTATGTGTCCTAGATGTTGCCAGAACATTTGCATCAGAGTTCAGTAGTTGTATGTGTCCTAGATGTTGCCAGAACATTTGCATCAGAGTTCAGTAGTTGTGTGCATCCTAGATGTTGCTAGAACATTCATATCACAGAATGTATGTGGTCAATTATTGAATTACAGTTCAACGGGCTATGCTGGAATGGTAGTAATTCTTTATGCATGCTGTTAATGTGCAAAGAAGGTTTATGTCACATTCGATTAATTTTCCTGCTGCTTAAAATAATTCCATCGGATATCATTGATAATCAGTTTTTTTGTCTCATTAATACCATTTTCTACACGATGCGATCTGTAATCATCGCTCGTCAAGAAAGTTATTAACGATGGGTAAACAAATTATTCCTGCATTCAAATTGCTATAACAAAATTTTCAAGTTATTCAATGAGGGTCTGACTCAAATTCAATTACAGCACTGCCAATCTATGAAATCCTAAATCACTGTCAGATTATAAAATGGGACATTTCGATGCTACACCAATCATCATGAGACTGAAAATAAACAGACAAATATTCAGTCACATCGAAATAAATATAGAGCTAATATCTGAACTATGTGCGTCAGATGCGGTACAGAAATTGAACATCTGTACTGCGTCTCATGTACTGTAGCAGGGTTGAGTATTAGTTTTACATTTGTATCAATGTGACCATAATTTGATTGTGTATATTTTTAGCCTGATGATGAGTGTCACGACGACATGTCTCATTTCAAAAACTGACAGTGTTTCGGTACAAATGATTACCACTGTTATCTGAATTTTATCAAAATAAGAACTGGACTAATATCGCAAAACTGAAAAATTGGAAAATAAACTAACCTAAACTTAAAATGTCGGATGTTATTTCGTTCAGCTGCGTCAGTTTGGAATATTCTGGTACAACTAAGCACATTAATCAACGCAACTAAGTCAGTGATGGCACAATATTTATAGCTGTAATCAACAACTCCCAACTCATGTTCTTCTTTCTGACCCAGCATAAAAATTATTTTGAATCAATGTATCAACTAATTGTATGCTCATGACATGGCTAAAATAAAATATTTAAAGACGAATATCCAACACGTGTTCTTATTTCTGACTCAGCATAAAAATTATCTTGAATCAAATTATCAACAAGTTGTGTGCTCATCCTATGGGGGAAATAAAATATTTATGAACGGAAATACATTATTTTATGAGCTGTTTAATGTTAGAATTCTTACTTTTAAATACGAGAAACGCTCAAATCACGACGCTGTGCCGGAGTTCCCCGAGGCATTTGCAGTGTTGGTGCTACTCGTTGCGGGTTAATTGTTAAAGTTTCCAGATTTCTTTAATTGTTCAACTAATTGTAAAATTATGTATCGCTTGAATACAGAGAAGCACCTACGTGGTTAATTATTCATCAAATATAGAATTAATTTGATTTGTCGAAATAACTGGTTTCAATTTTTTTCATTTTTATGTATCAAATGCAGATCGATTTCAATTTAATGATCTAATATGTTTTCAAATATATTTTTCATTATGCACCAAATGGAGATTCACTTCAATCCAACGACATGAAATATTTTCACAAGCATTCTTTGAGTAGCTAGCAAAATTACCTTCGTGCTTCGCTGAAAAGTAAATTCATTGCAATAATGATCACTCACAGCGTTAACATTGACTAAAATAAACAACATTCTGATCCAAATGACTACAACGACCGAAAAAATTAAATCTCCGAGTGGCAAGCGCTGTAAAACCAAATTCATTTCCCTACAACGATTGAAAAAATTAAATCTCCGGGTGGCAAGCCCGGCAAAACCAAATTCATTCGCTTCGGGATCAGAAATCGCGTCTTTTACGAGAAGCTCAGTCATCCTCCGTCGGATGTTTTGCGGCAGTAATCGAAGGGCGGCATTTTCCATGTCGATGTTCAAAGAATACCGAGAAAGAGAGGGCATTTATTTTCCTCTGAGAGAGCAGTTCAGTCAAGATGATACGAGGCCGCTCGCGTGTTGGGAAAAGTAACCTGGAGTCGATTAGACTGACAGGTAATGCGGAGAGTGAATGTTGTTTATGTGAATGCTCAGCTGCAGTTGCACCAGATGGAGTGAAATCTAAGCAAGCGATTAAGAAAAGTATGTCAGCCTTGAGTAAGTTTGCTCGTGTCCTATTTGTGAAAGATAAATATAAACAAGAAACCACAAGTGTGCAATGATAGTGAGACCGTCCATCCTCCAGCTTTCGTTTTTGTTTCCACGAGAGGAGTAATTTTTTTGATAAATTACGGTGTATCATGAATAAAGTATAAACTTCCGATTGCCAATTTTGACTCATGAAATACTTTTCCGAGTACTACGTACTCTAAAAGGAACTTTCCATACTTGAGATCCACAAAGCGAGTGAAAAGGTGTCCGTTTTAGATAAATAGGCGAGTGTGTAGCGTTTCCTTGTGTGAGAGACAAGTGATGCATTTCCTAAATTTAACTAACAATGATCGTCGGTCGCTGATGTACTGATTTTGAAGCTTGTCAGGACCATCGTATTGAATTCTTTCAATATTGAAGCATCGTTCTTAATTTTACAAAATGAGTGGGCACATTTCCTGCACTATGCATGACCTCTTTCCTTGACGACAAATACCAACATCAAACCTGATCCAGCTTCGTCATGAGCAGTGCATTAGAGGCTCGTAACCTCACAGTCCAACACATGCGCAACTCCTCAAAAGCTCGAAATTATTCTCCCGTTCTGCAGAAAATAACGCCAAGCAAGAGCGTGCTCGTGGACCAGAAAGATAAGCCCAGTCCCTAATGAGCAAGTTTCATTACAGTAATTTGTGTTCGGAGCTTTTCTTGTCTCAAATCACGATTGAATAAATAGTAATGTTCTGAGCGGGCCTGGCGTGCTTCGCATGCTCATGCCAAATCTCCATACCTGATTAAAGGCTTTACTTTCGGGTCGTAAAATTCCGACACGACATCTTCAATTCCATTAAATCCTATCAAAAATGCCTGGAATTTGGAGTATCTGGTGAGCTGATAGAGTCGCTCGCAGAAGCGGACAGGCGGGTTTGCGGACACCCTCGCTCGATGCTGCATTGTTCTCGAGGTAAGGCATAATAGAGCATCGCTTGGCTAATTCTTTCGACTCAGTCCACCTGTTTTTTTTACCGACTCTAAACTTCGCAGGCTATCATAAATTCAAAAAGCGATTAACCAGGAATTCTGATGACATGCAGTCCTGTTTTGTATTTACTGATTGACATGACGCTAATAATGAGAAATATGGCGGAGGCAGTCGTGTTGTGAGTTAGTCTTTACTGGTGCCGGGTCGGACGACACTTGCGGTGACGTGTGTTTGCTCCCTCCTGCCTGCTTGATGGATGGCTGCCTCTCGGATGCCTTGCCCCTCAACAATTAAACCAACTGTGTTATTACTGGCACTGTTTCCGCTCTGGAAAAGTGATTACCACGTTATTCATGACACCTGGCCCGCAACAATTCTTCTGATTAGGGGACGCCACTTTGGCGCTCTTGTAGACGAGCGTGATGGAGAAAACCTGCGTCATGTGTAGGGGGTAGCAACGTAATGTTTCGTTATGTGAACGAGTTAGTGGATTAAAAAGGAAGCATTATTTGTTAGGTAAAAGAATAACATCAAAACCACTTCCCATGCTCATTGAATGACCGTTCGTTAGTTTTCACTGATCACTTATTTGAATAAATTACCATAATTGAAAATCGTTTTCAAAATTTTCGTCCAGGTTGGACTTACATAATCGGTTTATTGCACTATTACAGCTATTCTCATAGCTTAATATGACACTGTGTTTGTTGGTATCCAAGTATTCATGGGTGCATGCTCACTTTCTGCATTAATTGTATCACGTGTGGCTGAGTCCTGTGAGTTGTCTGGGGCGCTACAAAATTTTACAAATTTTAAAGTTGAAGTAAACTTCGTTGCAGCTGTACGTGTTTCGTACGAGCCTTGTAAAAACTGAGAAGTTTATTTATAGTACACCAGAAAAGGATGCTTTTTATTAAAGTTGCATTTTTGATGTAGGTGAAAAAGATGCTTGTGTTTGAATTTGAACGGATATGTACCTACTCCTAAAACGAGCCTTGTAAACACTGAGAAGCTTTACATGTGGTACACCTGAAAATGATGCTTCTTATAGAAGGTACATTTTTCATATAGGGGAAGAAGATGCTAGTGTTTGAATTTGAACTGAAATGTGCTTACTCCTAAATTTTGTAACGCTGAGTGCCTAATTTTACTCACTTCGGAAACTCTTATTTTCTCATTTATCATCGAAATCGTTTATGCTTTTCCACAACGCCCCTGCCTCCTATCACTCACTACGATATAATGTTCCCAATTTGTCGAGACCTGAGAGATCCCTCGCGAAAGCTAATGAAAAAACCAGAGTGAAAACGCTCGCTATTTAGCGCAAATGTTTTGGAATGCATTAATTTCACTGCTAAGCGTTTAGACGCGTATTTGAAAAAAATATTATGGTAACAATGAATTATTACAAAATCGGTTGAATCCAATTCTGCTGCCTATTTCAGACCACGGGTTCATCAGGGAACAAAAAACTAATCGTAACCTCATTAAGTTTACTTTCTCCGTGTAATAATAAATTAATCATTTTCAACATGTGTAAATAGAAGATCTGATTTTGGCTGAGAAGTTCTGAAACATGAATAGTAAAGGTCAGACTTGAAACATTCAGAAAAAAGTTAACACGAATAGAAATTGACCAGTCTATATAATCCTGGATCATAGACACTGGTCATCCTCTTCACCATTTGACCTGAATCATTGACTCTGACTCTCAAGTATTTCAAGTTCTTCACGAGTTAAAATAAAAATTAAACCCCCAACATTTTTTTACTGCGCCATGTCAATCGTTAAAATTCTATACTTCTGTCAATCTGTAAAATGCAACGTTTGATGACACTATCATCTCCTGGGTGAAAAAAAAAAGTAGACCATATTTTTATACAGTCACATTGATAAAAATGTGAGTCAATTGTTCAAGCAAAATCAGATCCAGTAAAAACACAGAAAATTATCTACCTTGTAGGGCGACTAGAGGGTAATTTTAGTACTGAATATCGATCACCAACAGACTAGTAACGCTGGCACACAGCTTTGGTATGTATGTTACTATAAATCATCTGGAACGGTTATGTCAGTTCAAATATTTAAACGCCGTTTGCCCTAAAAACATCTCTAGAGAGAGATAGTGTACTTAAGACGGAGGAATGAAGAAGGGAATTATCATGAACGTGTGTATTATCTACTTCTTCTTCACGTGCAACGATTATTTAAGCGGATTCGTCAATATCGTGTGACGAATCAAATGATTTATCATACATTCTTCTCATGAAATGATATGAACACTCTGAACGTACGGCCCACAGAGCTGAAGTCATGTTATGTTTTTTAATTCATGTGAAACGATAAGAATTTAAATTCTATCCATCGGACAGAGGTTATGTGAAATGCATTGCTCATATTCTTATATTCAGCCGATAGACAGGATTTGTTCAAAATCTACACAGGCGCTGAAATTTCAAGCACAAATAGCTCAGTATGATATGTAGAGCTATTATATGATGATATGCGTATGTATCACATGTACAGTAGCATGATGTGAAGCTTAGGTGGGTTGAAACAGCGCCTAGTTTTAATTAAGTAAACAAAATTGACTAAAAACTGTTTACAATGGATCATAAAGTTGCTCCCTCCTGCCCGCACGTTTTTGCAGGCGTCAACACTGGTGATGAAGTGAGAGTTTAATTTTTATCTTTGTATCATTGGGGTATTTTTGTTAACAAGAGTTATAACTCCAGTGAAATGGAGTACACTTCGTTGTGAACAACGCTATATATTTTCTTATACAGCCCCACTTAAAAGTATATATTTTTGGAATGCTTGTTTTGACTTTACATTCAATCCCTGGTAATTTTACGAAAGGTCACCGAATTTCAGAAGACATTTCTCCATTCCCGATAAAAATCCTCGCTTTAAAAACGAACGCGTGACATATTCTTTTCCACATCTAAAAATTGCAGCGCAAATTTATTTAGAATATCAGATGATTTTTTTTATAGATATCGTTTTGATTTTATCCATAAAGAATTTTAATTAACAAACTTGAAAGAGAACATGTTCTTTACATGTCCTGGAAGCTTCACAAACGACCTTGAAGTATTTTAATTTCATTTAATTGCTAGCATTTTGCGGCTCGACTGAAAAATGACATCAAAGGTTTTCAACGACGAAGTCCTGGAACGTGCGGAATGCTTTGGAATTCCTCGAAGCTGTGGATTATTTCTTCTGAAAACCGCCTCGCTCGTTTAGTCTTTGTATCAGCTATACAGCATTCAAGCAGGCCCTATAAAAAGTGGCTCCTGCGCAGGTCCATTGAAGTGACGTCCCCAATATACCAACAATGCTTGGTATATTGGTATTTGTATCAATATACCAATGTTTGTTAGCTGGTCTCTTCGTCCGCAGTCACCTCCTGTTAACTGGAAATCTAAATACTGGCAAATTAGCTACAAACTTTCAGGCGTGAGTTGCGATTTGTTGACATTGACTGAAATTCAATCGAAAGTTTTCTTTAAAGTTATCATAAATCGAAAGTTATATAAATCGAAATTTATGAAAAATCGAAAGCTATCAAAAATAGAGGAACCGACAGAAGAAAGGAAAAAGAAAACGCATTTGAACAGCTCTTTTAGGAACAGTTTTCGCAAATAAATCATAGCTCTGGTTTAGAAATGATGCCTTGACAATGACATGACGCGTGCACATTAGCTGATTAAGACACTGGACTAGATTTGCCTCGTTCTAGTATAGTTTCTGAGCGAATACATTTGTTTTACCGTGTGAGTTATTTAGTTTTTCTGCTGTTGTGAACTAAACGAGCTCCGTTTGCTGGGTATGAAACAATTTGTTCTTGTTAGTGATGATGTAGAAGTTAAAGGTTTCTTTTAGATCTGCCTGCATTCCATTAAATGAAAGCATGATTCAAAATCCGATTCTTTTTACATCTGTAAAATCCAGCCAATTAAATGAGCGTGTTCCAGCAGAGTTGATTAGCTTTGCTATTGCAGCGTACAGAGCAGAGCAGGTGAATTAACTGTCTCAGGGTACACCAATACGAAAATACAAACGTACTCCTGCCGTCAGTACTAACTGAGTATTTAATTTAGAGCTTTAATACTCTTGTGAAAGCTGTGTTCCAGCTGAACAGATTAAATGTGCGTTTCATCATTTGTTATGGGTCCTCCCTCGTTCTGATGATGGGAACTTCGTTGTCATAATACGCGTGTCATATTAATCACTGGAGCATGATCTTTCGAATCTTTTATCGTCGTGACATAAATATATTCGTCACAATTATTATATTTTCTATTT
>JACJUY010000076.1:178542-213598 GCA_014220935.1 Platorchestia sp. MABIK
GTCCTTGTCGAGGCGATGTTTCTAGAAGGTACGTGATAATGTTCTCGCAGACTCAGTCTTATAAGAAAAGATCTTTTTAGAACTTTTACGGATTGCAATGCTGGCCAGTCATCTCCTCCAGTTCTTAGCGTTGTTTCCTTTTTTTCTTTGGTCGGAGACCATAGACAGTTATACGGAAGAGTATAACAATTTCTTGATCCCTCAATTTTTGTGTTATGATAATGTAGGAATGAATTTCTACTAATGTAAATGAATTGCAATAAAATACAGAAATATACAGTCATTGTGTATTTAGGGATCTAGTTTACACAACAAACTAAACAATCAAACAGCAAAGTACGTAATGTTTTACTGGGGGATGGAACTTTCGTTGCGTTAATCGTAATTTATTTTCGCCCTTTGCCACAGTGAGTTTCGTGTACTTTTTTGAAAAAAAAAACGTTCAAGAAAAATTAATTGTAGCCGCTCTTCAGTCTAAAATATGAAACAACAAATCAACAAAAAGAGAAACGAACGGCAAAAAAATGCAAGTTCAGATGTTCAAAGTAGTTTACACGGAGTTTCGATCGAGGTACGAATATTTTGATTGAAACTAAGTTTTCAACAGTCATCTGTCATGAAGATGAAAAAAATACCGGTCGCAAATATAGACATCAAGTTATTAACACTCGATGTTCTGAAACGGATTCAACATTCAAATGGAGGCATAGTTGACCCCTGTACCATGTACAAAAGCATCTCTTAAGCATTTTTGTACTCATATCACCATTACCACAACCACCGTCATTCGACCGGCTTCGACATCAGGTTTTCACCGACATCAAGGAAAGGAAGAAACTGCCACTCGGCAGGGAACTTCAAAGAAGAAACAGGGGAAGATATTGAACAAGCTATACAATAAATTAAAGCTGTTTTTAAATGTGGACGGTGGTGTCCACTGGGGCGATGAAGGGTTAAACGTACCTGCGCCGCGCCGTGCATTAGCTGAATTTGATATAGGAGTAAATCTTTCTCAATCGTGTGGATCCAATGTCATAAAAAATTCTGCGTGATGATTGTATTGCGGAGGAAGACGTGGACAGTCGCTTAGGATGCTGAAGTGGAACGCAATATTCTCGTTTGGCATCATATGATGAAGATGGTCAATATTTATTCAGGTGCCAACAGAGTTGCAGTTCTCATTGGCCTTGTATGAGTCACAGGTGTTGATGTTTTTTCTGTTTAGCGTTGCTGCAAATGTTGCCAAAATACGAATCAGTTCAGGACCGTAGTCGGCCGTCGGACCAACACTGAGAAGTGAACCTTGTCGTTTTAGACAAAATTCAAGATTAATGAAGAGATTTGATTTTTATAGCAAATTCCTTGCATGGGGCGTAATTCTACACCTGAAATGCTGCATTTTTTTCATCAGAAGCGATACATGTGTGTTCTGCACGCTTAATTATACACAAAAATCAGAAAATTCATCTCACGAATGCATATTTCACTTCATCTCGCGCATGCAGTTCTAGAGAAACCATAAAATTTTACAAAGAAAAGACTTACCTTCATCAAACTGACCATCTGTTTCATCTTCATTTTCTTCAATCACTTAGATCAAAAACTCTGCTGGCTCTAAAAACACGTGCATTTCAAAGCTTCTGTGTGATTTTAATTTCTGAATCGTTACTGCTCACTGCATAGTTCCTCGATCGAACAAGCACGTGTTGCAAGCTTGCAATAAATTTTGCCATTGTGGCCGAAAAAATTTAGGAGCAGGATGTTGAATCACTTAGTGAGCAGCTGAACTAAGTGGAGCCCGTCCTTGGCTTGCAACAGAGTCATTAGCAGCATTGTTCGTGCTGTGAAAATAGAGTTTTGTTACGTTCTGCGTGCCGATAATCTAAATTAAGAGACGATAACAGTACAGAATGCAGGTAATCGTCGGCATTATCGCTTGCATCATGAGGCTACAATGTAAATTTTGCTACGTGTGTGCGAGTTTAGCTTACAACTTAAAAGAGCAAAAACTTTAAAAATTGTGTTTTCAGAATATAATTTCATGTAAAATAGATCATTCTTATTTACAAGTAAAGAATACGTTTTTTTGTACACTCTCCTAAACTTCTCTGCATTTTTTGTATAATACCGCACGTTTTTCTGACATATAGAGGGGTCAGAAATCCCAGAATTTACCGTCAGAATATCTCACATATAAAAAAAAAACCGATCTATTTGTGTACGAAGAATGCCTTATTTACCTACACTTTCCACCTTTATCTTGTATTTTCCTTATCAAACCGAAATCAATCCAGTTGGTATCACTTCTATTTGGGAAAATGTTTGAGCTAATTCAGTTCAATGATAAGTCAAGCCAACAACTAAATTAAATTTGTTTATGTTTAAATTTTTCTTGTTGCTGGGATTTCTCAAGATTCAATCTGCGGCGTGAAGATTTTACAATGAATTATCTACGAATTCACACGAACATTAGAATTTTTGAACATTTTGTCATTATAAATAAACGGCCAAATTCATTCATTAATGATGAAGACATTCTCAAAAGGAAAGCCTAATTGATTATAATTCAGTAACAAAGTAGAACACACGGTCATCCAAGTTGGACGGCAGCGGGAATAATTTATAGACATCACAGGCCACGGACTCCTCTAAGCACCGCTCCTTATATGAGAGATGCTGGCAGCTCTCCCGCCAGTTCCCCATTCAAGTCCACTAAGGTTAGCGCAAAAAAGACAAGTGATGTACGACGTGGAAGTCCATGTAGCGTAATAGACGGCCATTACGGGCCTCGTAGACGTATCATCAAACACCAGATTATTATTGTCCTCGAGGCTTGCGATGCTTCACTGTTTTTGTCCTGTGCAATTAATTTTCACCGGTCAGGATCATCGAGAAGCTCCATGAAAAATACAGTATTGATTCCATTCTTGTGCTTCTATTCTGTCGCTGGAAATAGAGGAAACGAAGACATTCACAGCCCACATTTAGATACTCGAGAAAATTACCTGAATGTTATTCCGGGCCAAATAGCAAATTTTAGCTCCTGGTGCGAACTGGAAGCAATGACGAATGCTATCAGTTTGTCACTAGTAAATGTGGTCATTAACATATTTCCAGCTGCTGCACGTAATTTGTTATACCTTCGATCAAGAGATGAGCTCATGCAATCGAAACTTGAGTAAAATCTCAGTTCATTACTTACCTATTGTCGGGTTGGAGAACTTATTGGACGAGCACAGTTATTGCACTCATCCATACGTGGGGCATTTATTTTAGCGTAAGTTTAAGAAAGTAATGAAATTAAACAAACCCTCTAATTTCATGAACTATAGCAATTTTCATACTTTTAGATAAATGTGAGCACATACATTACTGCATTTCTAAATACAGAATTCTATTAGGTAAGTTGCAGTTTGATCATTTGATATTTAGATGAGGCAAAAAGTGCTCGCTTTTTACGACATATGTAAGAACTTAATGGTACTTCCATGTTAATACCATGGTGGCATACTCGTCTGAACAGCAACACACACCTATTACAACTGCAGAGTCTTTAAAAAAAATCTTTTTCAATTCGCCGAGAAAGAATTAGATGAGATTTAATTATAAGCTCCTCTAGTGTTGGGCTGTTCATGTAATATATCACTCCCAATGTAGAAATCGGGTGGTAGGCTTCTGCAAGAATAGAACGTGGAGTAGCAAGCGTTGGTCGACCCATGATCGCCGAGCTGTACACCTAAAGATCCATAAAGATTAACCCCTCCATCACCTGTTCATCACATCGCCTTTTACGGAGTACAATCATTGTTCTAATCAACGCAGGTAGGAACCCAGTGGTAATTTTAAGTGGGCTTGTACGTTTATTTTCTGTTCGGACGATGGATGTTGAAGAACTTATGGTCACTAGAGAGATCCTAAAATTGGTCTAAAAAGTGCGCTCTTACTAAGTACAAATGCGAATTGACGGCTCGGGCAATTACCGCATGATCACAGCCAGTCTGTCCGCCCGCAAAAAAGAAGACAGCCAATAAACGTAAAGTCAGAAATCTTTTCAGAAAGTGGATCTAGGAGGCATCCCATTGCAGTTTACGTATGAATTTTTCTTTATTACACTCCCCGTACAACAATAAAGGTTGTCTGTAGGCTAGATTCCTTTAGGGACGGCTGTAACAAACTTATACACAGTGTGTCCCACAAAAATGCAAACCGAGTATTTATTTTCCCGTATCAGTAATACCATCATAAGAATACCAAAAGCATTTAAGTTATTTTTGAAGGATAACTTTGCGAGAAACTGAATGCTCATGGTATTCTTATGATGGTATTACTGATACTGGAAAATGAATACTCGGTTCGGATTTTTGTGGGACATACTGAATAAACATCCGACCCATTGTCACTCCCTCTAGTTATTTCTTCTTCACCTTACAGCGTGTTGTCACTTCCAGCATTCGAGATCACGCCACAGTACGGGGGTGTTATTGTGAGCGAGGCGAATCATGAATGCTACTCACTACTTTTTAAGTGGTTCCGTATCTGTTCATCATATGGTTCAATAACGTGGAGCAACTGATTCCTCTCGTGATACAGAGAGGTGTATTTGTCAATTTATGCATCCGGTGGGACACATTCGTTACGTGTATTGCCTATTTTGGTGGATATTTGTTGTGCTACGTACTCATTATGGTGTGCATCCGTTTTGTTAAGTACTATATTACGGCGTGTGTCCATTATTTTATGTATCCGTTGTTTTATGTATCCGTTTTTTATGCATCCGATGTTTCACTTATCCCTTATATTGTGCAACCGATATTGATTATATCCGTTTATTCAAGCTGTGCTCTTGAGAAACACGCAAATAAATTGTGTTTTTCTACGTACAGTATACGCTGAAACAGCGTTGCAATTATTAGAAGAATTCCATTACGAATTTAAACATGAAAGCTTGGTTGTACCGCTCTTTGTTCTACGGCGGTTATAATTATAATTTTCATTCTGTTGAACAGCATTGACCTCGTGTTTCGTAGGTCATACCTCCCCTTCTGCCCATAACGGATCTATTTTGAGACAATAGCCAGATTTTAAAAAGCCTTGAAAAATGCCAAACTTTGGCTATTCAAGATGTGTAACGTTTTTTTGGTCGAGTGAGCTTTGCGTCCCATTGTCAACAAGATTTGTTTTTATGCCCACAAATTTTAGCCCTTTACCTCTCATTCGAAAAGTAAATGAGATGCCGCTAAACGATCTGTGCGCTCATGAACCAAAGTTCAAATGATTATAATATTCATGAGTATTGCGTGTAAATGCGATCAAGAGCTTTGACACAAGCACACAATGTTCCAGGGGGTGTAATGTCGGAACGGCGATGGTCAGAAATTCCCTTTGGGAATTTAACTTGAGACAGAGCATGAAGTTCATTCTGTAACTTATGGTGGGAAGGTAGGCGCGCGACAGGTCCGAAGATGGGTACACCGTCTCGCCTATAGGAGCCGCAGACATCGTGGTCTTCGTCATGCCATGGTAACTAGAAAAACACGCGCGGTACTAAGGGCTTCAGACATCATCACTAAATCAATTTGGCGGGCTCAATCAATAACAGAATTATTGGCGGAGATTGTCGGAATAGGAACGCGCTAATACAAAAACACGTTAAACACCACACGTCACAGCCCTATCAATTTCTTGCTTCTAACGACGTAAATATGAGCTGCCAAAGTAAAGCCTCTGCGATGGTTGAAACGCAAGCTTCTTTATGCTCAGCAATTAATGCTCGTTTAGCTGTCAGGTGTACAGGTGCGCTTGGAGTTTCGCTCTGCACCCCAAATCTAAAGCGCTCGCAGTTGCATGTACTTTACCTTCACTGATCGGCCGACTACTCAGCATTACAATTAATGGGCTGTTTTATTAGCGCCGTGTCGGCTATTTTTCTTCGTTGCAATGCAATTATTGCCTCCGATGCTGAGAAGCTTGGCGCTCTAACGCGAGCGTGCGTGTGAGCTGCGAGACGTGGAGAGTGCGAGACATTTTTCTCTTTGCTTCCGAACGGTTTTCTTACTTTACGATCGCAAGACGCGTGTACTGAATGCCGCACGCGATTTGTTTAAGGCCTTTACTGTGTGAGTTTTTGCTCGTATTACCGATATTCCAACCTCTGTTATTGGACCAGCGCTGGCATCAGGTTGTCATCGACATCGGAATGAGGATGAGACTGCCACTCATTTGGGAACAAATTCAATAAGGAAAAAATTAGCGCTTTTTATCCACTCGCCAGTGATCTTTAAAGAACACATTATAGGGTGCAAATTCTACAAGGAAAAGTTAAAGCTTTTTATTGAAGAGGATTAGGAAGTACGCTTGAACGGTAAAAGGTTTATGTTTACTGCCGTAGCTGAAGAACGTGTCTCTCTGTACGCGAATTTCTCCCAAATATGTGACAGATTGGGACCAGTATTTTCTTCATATTATATTACATATAATTATATTTATATTTTGCAAGCTCTTCCATAATTATGTGAAATCATTGTAAGATGTAGTGTAGATGATTTACTCAGAAATACTTTTTAGTTGCTTAATTGTTATTCTCTGCCTTTTATTCTGGAATATACACAGTCTGGTGTACTCACGATAGAATTAAGATTTACGGTTTTCAAAATTTCAATATTAGCGCTTGTGATAGTAATCATCATCTTAAATAATAAAAAAGGAAATCCGCTTTTATTATTAAATTCGCGTACATTTTGCTGAACTGATTCCAAATTTTAATGTCAGTGTTACGAGCTAAATTGAAGTGCAAGCTAGTTAAGTGAATTGGATCTACCAAAGTGTTCTTTAAGAATAATGATTAAGAGGCGCACTCTACAACAAACTCACAGAATATTTGTGATGCATTTGTTTTTATTCTGCTCAAATGGAAAAATTTCCTCCCTCACGCAATGAGATCACGGATCAACTCCGCACGTCGTTCACCCAACGTCATTGAAATCAATTCCACAAAACTTTAACTATTTTTTGATGAAATTACCAATTGATAAACATAAAGCAGTACAAATATGGTTGTAATTATTGAAATCAATTCCACAAAACTTTAACTATTTTTAGATGAAATTACCAATTAATAAACATAAAATAGTACATATATGGTTGTAATTATAAATTCATTTACTACTTCTAGCAACTGCAAAGCTTCGAACAACCAATAATTTACCAAGTTTTGTTCATTTTCACCCGATCATTTGAAGAGCATCGTATTTAAAACAAAGTGCTTAGTATTCCACCTCCTGCGCAGCTATGCAATACAGGCATTGGAAACATCAACCCAGTCTAACTTTTTCGCCGGAGCATGCATGTTTTTCGTCGCCCAAGCGATTTAATTACTTGGTCGGCGAAAAACATGCATGAAGGCTACGAAAAAGTTAGACTGGGAATGGCTCCACAAACTAGGACGCGTTGCCTTGCTTGGCAGACTCCCTCAACAGACACACTTTGCCCATACAGAGCAAAGTTCGGTAGGACAGTGATAACCTCCAGTAATTTAGATTAGGGGCATTGCCTCAGATTGGGGCAATTGGGGCAATCTGAATCTATGGGGTGCAATCAATGCCAATCTCGGACCTCTACAAAACCACAGTCAGTAAATAGTTGCATCATTTTTGTATTACTACATACGGGACAGGTGATTTGTTGCCAGTCGGATTAGCTGCGTTATATGTCAGTAAAAAGTTGTATCAGTCTTGTATTACTATCATTTTTTTAACACTGCATAGGTGATTGGTGCTATGTTATCGGTCAGATAACCAGCGTTACAGGTTACTTGTGAAATTTAGCTAGATTATTGGTATTGTATTGCTACCTGTCATATGTGTTGGATTTTAAATTAGCTTCATATTTTCACTCTTTTTATAAACGTTGGGGATAATAAAAACCAAAGCTTCTGGCCGTCAATCTTTATTTTTACATATGAAATAGAGAATAGAAAAGTCAAACTCTTATAATGCCTCCGTAACTCAACCTATTGAACCCGAACGATTAGGTGTAGACAACATGGCCCTACAAGTTTATTTTTCGCACATTATTCCTACGATGAGCGAAAATTCGATTGACGCGTTAGTCATTCCGCCTATATTTCCATTAATGTATACAATTGCGGGAGATGAAAATGTGAATTGGGCTCGATGTGTTTTTTTTCTTCAGTGGTACACCCTGTAGCGCAAAGTCTTCGATCGACGTGGCTACATGCTGCGTTTTCAGACCAAAATATTTAGTCTGAAAAATCTTTATTTAGTTGAGCCATGGATACGAAGAAACGCCTTCAACAGAAGCGAGGGAGGGTGAACACCGTGAGCCTGCAGAGCGTTTCATTTTAATATCTATGAAGTATTTTCAACTTACAATGAACACAAGCGTTCAAAGAGTAGTAATTTCAGCGAACGGATTTCCACACATTAAGTTGATGTTCAAGTTAGCATTGTTGTAAAAGTATTGAACATCATCACTTATTGAATGAACATTGACGTATTCAAAGCCGTTTTCAAGCAAGTATTCTTGTGCGTGATCTGTCAATAGATATGATTAATCTTAAATTGATCCCTGCAGAGCACGCACCTATGAAGTAGCATACTATGCATGCTCAAATGAATTTTTAAATTTCGAAGGTCTCGTGTACGAATTGGAGAATGAATGGAGGACGTGTTATCGGCCATGCATGACAGCGCTGCCTTTAATTCTTTGCTCCAAAGAACTATTCTGACTATTAGAATTAATGAAGTATTCTATTAGAATTAAAGAACCATTCTAGCAATTAAAATTTATGAATTTATGAATTTATGAATTTATGAATTTATGAATTTATGAATTTATCTATTAGAATTAAAGAACTATTCCAACTATTAGAATTAAATAAACATTCTAACTATTGAAATTAAAGAAATTTTTTAACGATTAGACTTAATGAACCATTCTATTAGAAATAAAGCACTATTCTAACTATTAGAGTTAAAGAACAATTGTAAATATTAGAGTTAAAGAATTATTCTAACTATTAGAGAGGCGTAGCTATTCTACAGCCGTCCACGCCTCTCTGAGGATCGGCATTGAAAATAATTAGGTTTAGATGAAACTCAGCTATATTCTCTTGAATAGCAATAGCTTGAAATAATTACTTTTACACCATATTCACAGGAATGACATGAAAAAACAAGAAATTATACAGTATTAGTACGTCACATTTGCGGTTCATGAAAAGAAACCTAATCTCACCAGGCTATTATTAGAAGAAAAATATTCATATTTATAATCCAAATAGAGTCTCCTTAGAAAGCCGTTTTGACTGTCGTTCCTTAATGTAAGTCTTGCGTGAAGACAACCTTTACGAGCCGAACGATGAAACACTAAAAAACTCACATAAAAAATATAGCTATGCTCTGATGCCTGTGCGTGATAGATGTCTGACGACGTGATATAAACGCTCCCCACTTTTTTGCAACGTGTATTTGCCCGCGCCCCTAGGATGTGAGCTTCCAATGTGAGTGTCAATGTAAACGCAGCCCAAGAAAGCAGCCGAAGAAAGGGTCACTTGGCTCGTTCTTGCTGACGTGTTCCATTGCACTCATCATTTTTTATGCATATCATATTCTGTAGTAAAAATGAAGCATCCTCCAATAAATTTAAGGAACAGTCTTTCTACGAGTAACTCATCTCTTTCAAAAGCGCAGAACTCTCAATATTTTGTCTCTTCAACATACGCATCTATTAACAGTGAATAAAAATGTCAGTTGCATTTTTCTTTGTTTAACGCTCGCTTGGAGATTATTCAACACACTGTAGGAGGTTCGGTATTGGTTGACCCTTTGATGAGAATTCTCCCCGTGCATTTTCACAGATCAATTCACTCTATCATTACTGTGGTGTGGCACCGAATTGAAAGTAACCCAAAACTAATTAGAAGTTCTGCAGCATGTTCAATAGGAGGTCTTATCTGGTGGTAACCTACTCCGCAACGGCATCACGTGTGCTCTCCAGTAATGAAATATGTTATAACAGAAATTAATGGTGCCAAGAACATTATATTGCTAAGAGCAAAGTGATCTAGCGAGCTGTTACTCGTTTGCTGACTCCTCGTTAGTTCTTCGAAAGAAAGACTTCGTTGATACGTTCTCTACTTCTCAAGATTACAGATTTGATGAACTTGTGTTTCGGCCGGGCTCGTGAGAGCACGTGCACTGCCTACCAATGGACTCTTGTAACTTACCACGTCGCTTGTAACGCATGCAGGTGACGACTCGGCTTCTGCCAGTCGTCATTGCACCACTTTTATGTTACGCTGTGAAACTATTTAACCCTTAACCGTCTAATTTTTCTACCCCTAATACCGGTATTAAAACCACCGTTTTTAGACTCGCTCGAGCATCAGGTTGTCTCCAATATCAGATTTGGGGAAAAACTGACAATTGGCAGTGAACTTCAAAAAACACATTAGAGCATCTACTTGACAAGGAATAAAACACACGAGCATTTCCATTGGGTGTACCATGTGGAGAACGTGGGGCGGCAGAGGGTTGGAGCACAAGCTCTATTTACTTTGTTGTTTCCTAGCTCTACCCCATCAGTCGGAGGGCATGAAGAAGTCCGCTTCGTGGCGGGCTCCCGTTGGGCGATTTCTTGCGGGCGGCGATAAAATATCCCGCAGCGGGTAAATTAATCGGACTAAATTACTGCTGCCATCCGAGGGCGATTATTTCGGCGCCGGTAATGGCGGTGGACCTGACAGTGCCATGTCAGAACTTCCACCCGTAACGAGGGAAAGAGAATACGATCATCATAGTAGAATAGATGATTCATATTTTGAACCACGTCGAAAGGTTTTATTGATTATGCATGCATGTGCATTGAACCAAGTTGAAACGTGCGGAGCAATTTATTGGCCACACGCGAAGAGATTGTTAAAGTAAACAGTATTAGCACCGCGGACACAAAATAAGCTTCGAGACTTTGATGACTGCTTATCAGACCTTATTTTCACATTGTTTTTTTGTTATACGCGATTAAAGATGCAACAACCAAAACGATATTTTTAAGCATCAGTTCGAAAGTTGACAGTAGCTATGAGAGTAGGAAGTTTTTAGTTCTTTATCTCGCATCAGTCACAGGAAATATAACCTTAGCTAATTCGTGGACTAAAACTCTAAAATACTCAATTTTAACAACGGATGAGTGTACAGTATCGAACTTGTTCGGCCATAGCCATCATGATAGATGGATTTGATAGCCATATAAAACTTTAAACTCAGCCTGCACGGCACTCTTTTGTACGCTAAATCGCTAATGCATAGTTGAAGTGCATGCTTTATACTTTGCTCGCAGCAGTTTACCAAGTTGGGCATAAATGAGGGGCTCGTGCTCTTAAGTTTCGCAAAATTCGTTGCTCTCATCCTGCGAATGTGAAGGTTACGCTCGTTGTGTAGCGCATCGTTGTAACTTGTACTACGAATTTTCAGGTGTGTCAAAACTGACAAATGCGCTCAAAACAAAACTCTTTATCCTCAGTAACATTGAGCATCCAATTTACAATGACAAATTATGCAATGAAAGCTTTAATAATGATCGCAAATACAGCAATAATATTAAAAAAACGATAAAAAGTATTAAAAAAATATGGCGCTCAAACAAGGTACGGAGGTGAGCCCTGCATTTTCGAGAAGGCTGTGGAAGCCTAAAAAGTGGGCGGAGAGAGTTGTTGTCATTAACAGACTTATGATGGATTACAATTAATAAGACAGTAATGAACTCATAACAATTGATATAAAAGTAGCAATCAAATTTTTAATAAAAGACTTCTCGAAGATGCAGGATTCACGGCCATACCTTGTATTTCTATCAGTATATACCAAACATGAAATTCCACCCTCTTTGGGTGATGCAGGTTGCCCAGTGTGCTGTGTTGTGACCTCTGCCCTGTACCAGACAACCCACCATCGTGACTCGATAATTTTCGAGCTCACCAAACTTGTAGACTGCTACATTCGCCAACACGTGGTTAGCTGCTCGGCTTTATAGCTTCAAATTGGAATTTAAAATAATACAATTAGCATAATATTTGCATGCATTATCATGCAGGAAAGACCTTGCGTATCCGGTTCAATTTCACTGTATTTGTTTTCAATTTTTTGATGGTGTTGTTCAGATAATTAACTAAATTATTTTACATGATAACGCCCTGAATGTATCATGGTTAAGCAAACTTTTAAAATATATCAAGCGCAGATTACCTGACATTCAAAATGAGAGTTTAGAATTCAATCGCCTGTTCCCTTCAACGCAGATTTTATTTTCAATGCGGTAGCAATTGTTATTATTCAGCAATTTTACTCTTGATAAAATTATGTAAGCGAAATATTTAACGTTTGTGCTTGTCCACATAGTATTCAGAGTCCATTCTAAAAAATAAATCACTACAGTAGTTGTAGTCGACCAAAATCTCCACACAATCCTTTCGTCGCATTCATGAACCTCTATGCTAAGACACAAGATAACTGAACAAAACCAGAGGTCGAGCGCAATTGAAAATGAGCGACAGCATGGATTTCATATCACTCGTTATTGATATTGGAAACGTTTATTTCTAGACATGAATGTAGGCAGTATGTATGATAGATAATAGTAAGCAGTCAAACAATTTTAAAAGTTACATCTTCACCGTGCACAACTTTTACCTCTGTTTAAATGACGACATGATTACTCTTTTGATTGATTGTCTTATCGATGAGTGGCAACAGTCTCTCGAGCCTTTCCAGCTTTCGAGTTCTCGTTATTAAAATGACCTCAAAGATGAATTATTTTAGCATTACGAATTGATAGTGCAGGTTAAAGCAAATCAGAAGCTCGAAGTGTAGCTTGCTTCTCAAAAATCACACTCATGTTTTAACTCAGAAATGTTACAGTGCTTTTGCTTCATCAAATATCAATCGATTATATGATCAGAGGGTAAAATTTGATGTTTACTAGTTACTCTTTTTCTACATAGCAGAGAGCTCATGCACAACAGCATTCATTGAGCGTCAGGATGCAAAGCTTCCAGTTCATTCTAACTTTCTGCGTCTGCTTGGAACCAAGGACACGTTCTGATTTCATTGGAACACAGAGCAAAAGAGCGCATAAGCGTTGCATTTTGACCCAGAATTTAAAGAAGAGGATTACCAACGGGAAAGTGAATCTGTTTTCTTCTGAATAAGAGTTGATATTTTGAACGGTGTTTGAGTGCTCGAAGATTTAAATTAGTAGGTCTTCTTATAGTTCTGTTCGAATATTTATATTAGTAAGTATTCCTACAGTCCTGCTCGAATATTTAAATTAATAAGCATTCCTACAGTTCCGCTCGAATATTCAAATTAGTAGGTATTCCTACAGCTCTGTTCGAATAATCAAATTAGTAAGTATTCCTACAGCTCTGCTCGAATATTTAAATTAGTATGTATTCCTAAAGCTCTGGTCGAGTATTTAAATTAGTAAGTATTCCCATAGCTCTGGTCGAGTATTTAAATTAGTAAGTATTCCTACAGCTCTGCTCGAAAATTCAAAGTAGTAAGTATTCCTACAGTTCTGTTCGAATATTCAACTTAGTAAGTATTCCTACAGCTCTGCTCGAATATTCAAATTAGTAAGTATTCCTACAGTTCTGTTCGAATATTCAACTTAGTAAGTATTCCTACAGCTCTGCTCGAATATTCAAATTAGTAAGTATTCCTACAGCTCTGCTCGAATATTCAAATTAGTAAGTATTCCTACAGCTCTGCTCGAATATTCAAATTAGTAAGTATTCCTACAGTTCTGTTCGAATATTCAACTTAGTAAGTATTCATACAGTTCTGCTCGAGTATTTAAATTAGTAAGTATTCCCATAGCTCTGGTCGAGTATTTAAATTAGTAAGTATTCCTACAGCTCTGGTCGAATATTTAAATTAGTAAGTATCCTTACACTGCTTATAACGAAGCAAGGATGCTGCTTTAAGACAACAATCTATATTCCCCCGTGCTGATCAGGACGCTCAGAAGATAGAACGCTCTGTGCCGGGTTCATGCACTTGTGTTAGTCGTCCTAGCTTGTTTTATAGCCATCAACTACTATTTCGCCTGCAGAATAGCTCTCACTCTTTCTAGCATGTTTTAACTGCACTAACCATCAAGAGTGGAGGACCCCATCGGCGAATGCAAGACAACCTGCGAAACGAGGGATGAAATTAATGCACGTTTCTTTGAGAAATAAACGGTGCACAAAATTCATCTGTGTAGGGTGCACTAAAATTAAAGAAGGACCCTCGAGCTCCCGTTCTTCTAAGAACCGCAATCTGGTGCACGATCAGCTAGAGCAATATGTAAATAGGGTCGAGCGAGTTCGGCCAGATCTGTCGATAAGGATAATTCAGAGACGCTGCGTCGGTTGGCTGCGCAGCTTGGGTATGAGGACCTCCTTGCTTCTTGCATGGACCGCACGACACCTCCTCTGCAGGTTACTGGGCGTCCAAATTGCCTAAACTTTACTGCTGTACCGATTTTGAGGTAATTTCCGATTCTGCCGCTGTTCCGCTGTACCTAATTTTTGGTACTTTGCCTCTTCAGCAGGATACGGAGCGTACAAATGAACTCTCTTTACTGCTTTACAGATTTTACTGCAATTTCCAAATCTGCCGCTGTACCGCTGTGCCTAATTTTCGGTACTTTGCTGTTTCCTGAAAAGAATGAGTTGCAAACTAAAAGTAATCAACCAATCGCGGTGCTGTACCGATATTACAGTAATTTCCAAATCTGCTACTGTACTGCTGCACCTAATTTTCGGTACTTTGCCCTGTTACGTGAAAAGAATGCGCCTCAAACTGAAGGTTATCAATCAATTGCGGTCGAACTTCATGGTTAGCAATCTGCAATCATGTGTTTAAATTGACTTTGTGTGGCTTAACGTTTAACTGCCATGGGTTCATGGCCTGAGGTCGGGTAAGGTTAGAGACACTCAATACCATAATTTTAGCGTTCTGACCAATGTAGACTCTTCGAAATCGTAGTGAAATCCAATGTTAGAATTGATAGTTTGTGTACCGCTTGAGATGTTTGACATGTAAGAAGGATGGAGGAAAAGACGAGGTTTTGTGCGTCGTGATAACGGTAAGATAACTGAGTGAGCTGGAAAAGGCAAAAAAGGTGACGCCAGGCGTTGTGTATTTGATTTTATATTGGGCCTCATGCACCTTTATCACACTCAAACTCAAATTTAAAGCAGCACACACGTTCTAAAAAATCAACTTTATTGAGAGATGAGTGCACTTCTTTTCAGTCCCTTCCCCGTTGCTTTCAGTTGTTAAATCTACGTAAGAAATCAGTGCTCCACAAACCCGCGTTCCAGCTATCGTTGTTTTTGCGCAAGGCGCCGGCCCCTTACGCGCTGTTACAGCTCATGTCAGTGCGATCATTCGACCACAGCTGCGGAAACATTTGTCTTGTCTATTAACGATGATGACTGTCGAGTATGCACAGACTGCTTCCAGGCAGTGTTTTCATGCGTGCAAGTGTGTTTATTGTGCAATTACGGAAATATAAGCTGATGACGAGCCCCACAACCGGTTATGAGCCGAGAATCAGGATGCTGGAATGTGCTAAGCTCGCCGACCGCGCGACTGACCGCAGAGAAGAGCCGTGTTTTGGCGTCAGGGAGGAACGCCGGAGCCCGCTGCTCACATTTTAATTTGCGCATTTTTGTAGAATTAGCGAGCAATTCTAATATTTGTTGTCTTCTACATCGTAATGAATATTAGAGAGGAATTTTACAATTTGTTGCCTTCTATATCGTAACAAACATTAGCAAACGATTTTAATATTTGTTGCCTTCTACATCGTAAAATTTTAGCGAGCAATTCTTATAATTTTGCCTTCTACATCGTAACAAATATTAGCGAGCAATTCTAATGTTTGTTGCCTCATAGATCGTAACAAATATTAATGAGTAATTCTTAAATTTGTTACGATATAGGAGGCAACAAATACTAGCGAGTAATTCTATAATACTTATTACCTTTTACATCGTAAACGTTGTGTTAATAACTCTACGTTTAGATAGTTTATCTGTAAAAGTTCTCTTCAATATTCGAGCTGAATCTGGTGACGATTCTTAGAAGGTTGAAATAATTACGCTGATCGAGATCAAATTGTTTACATGTCGCAGAAACTGAAAGATTTACGCTTAACTGGGACCAAAAGACTTGCAATTTTATTGAGATTTATACAGTTAGCTGAATTAGAGTACCACGTTAATTCTGAGATGTAGATGAAAGATGTTAAATCAAGATCGAATGGGACTTTCATAAGAAACATTCAGAAATAATGTGATGAAACCTAGGTTTATGTCTCGGGTAGGTTACGTTAGGTTAAGAACCCCGTCAGTCATTTCACTAGAAGGCATTTAATTTCATCTATAATAAAATTTTGCCATCGACAGCACAGCCTGTTTATAATTTTAAATAACTCTTGGATGAAGCTATGATTAAAGCTCCTTTTCCTTGTGGGGCTCCGCATGCTGTAAAATGTACTGCCATTGCGCAAGCTTTACATTTTAAAAGACTAAAGTTCATTTGCGTAACTTCATGAAAACTCAAAGTTTAATCGTACACATTGCCTTTCACCTCTGAAACTTTAAATTTCTTTCAACGATGCTCCCATTCTACAATGTTATGGCAACTCACAAGGTGAGTTTCAACGTATTAAATTAATAATTAGTACAACACCGAGTGTCTAGTTGCAAATATCTCTATCGTAGTTACATATTACATGTAGTTACAAATATTTCATCTCAAATTTCATAATTCAACCTCTTAAATTGATGTAATCACCAGCGCTAAATGTGTAAAAACGCCAGAAAAACGTTCCGTAACTCGTGCTTTAAAACTAGTAAGCAAAAATCAGGACCCGGAAATATTCCTCCAAGTTTACAATAAAGATCTCTTTTTGATGAAATCACGACGCTCGGCTCGATCTGCATGTTTCTTTTGAACTCACTTTTGCTTCGATCACCATCATCAAGGTTTCTAGTTTCAGGCTGCAAGCGGTTTTTGCTTACAAAAAAGTAAGAGAGAACACGAATTATGACGATAGCTATATCGAGAGAAAATGAATTACGACGATAGTTATTGATAGAAAATGAATTACAACTATATATAGTTATTGAAAGAAAATGAATTACGACGGTAGTTATTTTCACTTTTATCGGAGCTCATCCGTGACATTTGGCTTGACAGAAAGATAAATTTTGCGCTCGGTCAACATTAAAATCGTGAATCGTACTCACTTGTTCTAGAAATTAAAATATGATGATGCTTTGAAAATTTATCAACCGTCTGGACCGTTGATTTCAAAGCGATAACCATAATAACCTGCTAAACTGTCCAAGAATTTGGCTATAACTCAACTTGGTAAAATTCGCCTCTCCGCATAAAAACAGAAAGATAAATTAGTCAAAGATTTATTCGGCTCACTGAAATCGAACCATTTTTAACGCAAGCAGAAAGCCTGGCAGCAAAAAATTAATAATCTATATGTGCTGTTCGAACATTTAACTAATAATAAAACGCAGGACTCAAATATTCAACGGGATAAAAAACTAATTTAGACATTACGGTATTCTAACAGTAATTATGGATTTTCGAGAAAACGTTGAACTTTTTCTCAATTCCCAGCACCAAATATTCAAGTATCCATGGTAAAAAAAATCAAAATAAAATTTTACAGGCATTCCTCAGCCTAATAAATAAGCCTTCAACACTGCCCACAGCCAACAACATGATAAACCAAAAGCTGCTGTGGCTACGTGGGACCACGTCTGCGCAATAAAATTCAAATGGAACTTGTAGAAAAATTTCCGATATAAATGTTTTGACCAACTGGGCGACTGTGAGGCCGCACTCACGTCGTTCCCACACGATGACAGACAATCTCCACCAAACCTGTTCGCCATGGCACCATTGAGAGCACCTTTCTCTGGTCTACAACGGCCAGCAGCCGCTCTATCACCAACTTCTTTTGTGGGTCTTCCCTTCTGTAGCTGCTGTCATGTCAGCGTGCACGCCTGATCCTCCGAGTGAGTGGAGGTGGTAGTTGGCGCCATCTCTCTCTGTAACTGCCGCCCTAGCATGTTCAAATTATCGAATGTGTGCCAGAAATTGTATCTATTAACACTTTGACTGCGCCTTGAACCATATTTGGTCACTGAGGGAGTTTTCATTATGCTGCTGACCAACCAGTAGTCACGAATTTAATTTGAAAAAAATGCTCGATCAAACCTAAATAAAAACACGATCCAGTTAATTTTTTTGGAATTTTCAACACCGCTCACTACAATTGACTTTAAATTCTAATTGAATATTAAACTTCAGTTTCACCTGTCGCAGTCAGAGTGTTAAGTAATAGACTTCCCATCGTCAATAATGACGCTGTTTTATATCAATTAGAACGCAATTTAATTGTGAAAATCGTTTATATGAGATTAGTACAAACGCGCATTATTTCTGTTTTAGATTCCTCTATTTTTGGGGAAGGATAACATCGTAATGAGTTTTAGTTAATAGAAATAAATCACAATTTGGAAAAATGATAATGTTTATACATTGTTCAGGTATTCAGTTTTTTAGAGCGGTAGCATACTTATAAAATCCTTAGAATGTAACAAACTGTATTATTATTATAGAATGGTGAGCCAAAGAAAAATGATCAAATTTTAGTATATTGACTACTCCAAAACCATCATACGAACGCAGACACGCCTAGTCTCACTTGCTAAGAAACATCATTTTTCGTTAAGTGCTTCATGTTTTTTGTTGTCGACTGCATAATTAAGGCGCAATGGTGTTCTGAATAAAAACCATTTCCTCTTGACTTGTACAAGATAATGGCTTTCTGAATCTATTCCCACGTTACAATATGGGATGTGAAAAAAATACGTTTCATTCAGGGTGGAGCATGAGAATGCAGGGCGGGGCTCCATACCACAGATTTGTTTGTGTGAGAAACGGTCAGAAAGAAATTTTTAGGGAGCATGTCAAAGGAGTTGGGTATGCAGTGGAGTGGCTGCCTAGAAGCCCTGACCTTGCTCCATTTACGATATTTTCTTTTAGGCTTCTTGAAGGACCGTGTATTCAGAACGCCTCCAACGAACAGTCAAGATATTGGTGACAGAACAACTAATATCACTATTCTTTAAGGTAACCCTGAGCTACCTAGTTAGAAAAAAAGGAAAATAAGAGAGTGGTGTCAAAAATGTCTCCATAACAATGGCGGTCACAGTACGTAATTAAATTGGGTTATTTGTGACGTAGAACTTATTATACATCACGGTAATTTGTGAAATAAAAACGCACACATTATGATTGATACATAAAGGCGTTTTATTCTTTATCCGAGTGAGTGAAGGACGGTGTGAAAGAACGTCTGTTCGGACTTCATTTAACAAGTACGTACCTCCGTTTGCATGCAGGGATCTTAATGATTCCGGAGATGTTCAAGTGGGCTCGCTTACAGCTCCCTTCACCGTATTCTGTAGGCTTAACACTTTGACTGGGGCAGGTAAAACTGAAGTTTAATATTCAACTCAAATTTAAAGTAAATAGTAGGATAATTGTTTAAAATGATAAACATTAGCTGTATCGTGCCTTCGTCTAGTTTTTCTTAAGTATTTATGAAAGTTGAGGTTGTGACTACTGGATGTTCAGCAGCATGATGAAAATCCCCTTCGTGGCCACCGGTGGCTCACGTCGCAGTCAAAATGTTAATGTCAATAAAATCCAAAGAAATGAGTCTGGAGAAAAGTGACGTTTTTTCACTGCCTCAAAGCTGCCCACATCAGGTTGGAGAAATCCTTCTTTTAGCCCATGTTTTTTCTAGTTTACTTATTCGCTGTAGGCTTTTCAATTTAACATTCGCTGATAGCTTTTTCCGTGAAATTGTAGCTTAAAATGAAGTTGATCAGTATGTTGTGGCACTAAATCTCTCGATGTGTATAATTTCGCAGGGGTGATCCACGTAACTATTCTGAAGTTAGTTTTTTCAAACAATAATCTGTTTCCAAACAATTTTCTCTTAGTTTAGAGGAGTCCTGCTTATAAATCGCATGATATTCCCACCTCGGCTGGTCATAAATGACACCCTCATCCTGCCTGCGAATATCTTTCAGCTTCACTCACCAGTATCGTCCAGCGAGATCTTGACTCTCTTCAGTCCGCAGGCTTCATTTTAGGTTTTGCCAGCTATGTTGCGCTCGTTTGATTATTGGATATTTTTCCTAGTAAATAAGGCAGGGATCGTAAGTTTCTCAATATTCCCGAGACCGGCGAATAGAACCTCGGCACAAAGCGTCATTGCTGTCCATTTGAGCTTTATCATTATTGGTCATTGCCGATCGTGATGGAGGAGTCAATTGGCTGGGGAGATGGCCGGGCTGCAGGTTGAGCAGTGGTGAGCCCATCGAACTCAACACTGCCGAGTTGAGCGTGCTGGCTGGCAAGAATGATTGGCAACTTGTTTTCTCGTGAGAGAGAGCAAGGCTCCCAGATCTTGACATGCCCATTGCATTAACTCTCGTGCGACTTGAGTGCTCCGCGTACAAGGCAGCAGAGAAAATTGTGGAATGCTAGACTGCCCAGCGTACAAGCCAGTGAAGAAAAATGTGAGATGAGGAATAAAAGCTGAAAATCTCGGAGTGAGGAAAGATCACAGAGATAGCATGAAGGCGGTGCGTGTGAAGTGACTAAACACTTCAGGATTACGCGCGTTTTGCGATGAAATTTAGACTCTGAGTCGAACACAACAGATATCTTTGGTTCCATTGGCAAGATACCTGAGGGGGTATTCGAGTAATCTCTTCATCAAGACTATTTATCGACCGCTTCAATCTTGAGAGGTGCACTAATTCGTAAAATGTTGCTTTATTTCGATGCTCTCATTCTTCGTTCACAGTTTTGTTATGACTAGCAGGATGTTGCATGGATTTAGACCAGTTTTTGAATCCTCTACTATTTAAGCTTCAATTTGCTAAACTTATTTGAACCAGTGTGAAAATTATGTTTCCAGACGCTGTACAATGTTGTGAAATAGTAACTTCATGGTTCGAAGTATCATTAACTCGTTAATATAATTTAACTTATAATAGAAACATCGCCGTCGTTGAAAAATCAATCCGTTTGATCTTTGAACGTCAACCAAAAGTCCTAAACAGGGGCAAAAAATTTCAACGACAGTGTAATAGCTAACTAAGAGATATGTAACACTAGCTAAACGTGAGCGATAAACCCTTTGTTGTGTTCGTATACCATAATATATGGTAGGCTGAAACGTAATTACCTGCTTTATTGTTATGTGACACTTTATTTAATGCAACATGCACTACGTTTTCTCGTGTCTTTCTGCAATGCCTCTAGCATCTTCAGGGCTGCTGATAGAAATATATTGACGTCACGGTCGTGGTCGGAAATTTGTGATGAGTCGAAGGGATGAAATTAAGCTGGCTCGAATTTATGGTTAATTTCTCGAAGAACAGGGCTAACCAGTCTTCGAAATATCCTAGAAGATTTGCAGAGGTACTTTTTCCCTCAAATGAATGTATAAAAAATTCAGTTTCTTCTATTTATTCTCATAAGACTGAAACAAGTTCGTGGTCGAGTTTGCTTGAGTCCATCATTAGCCCGCGTTTTGAGATTAGAATATTGAAATTAAGAAAATGTTGACCTTGTTCATTTTCTTGAAATATCACTTGGTTAGGGTACTCATTTTATCACTAGAGCATGTGAGTGACATGAGGTATTTCCGAATGTTTCTTTCATATTCTTTTCCATTTATGTTGATCCAGAAAACACGAGGCCGTCAAAAACCGTCATATGCAACAAAAATTCAGCACAGTTATTGATCCAGAAACACGAGGTCGTCAAAAGCCGTCGTATATAACAAAAGTTCAGCACAGTCCAACGAACCTACGGAAATACACTCTCGAAATTAAACACGTTGGAATGTGCTATAGGGCAATAATTGCCTCGATCATTCAAGCACAGTACCGTTCCGACAACGGTTCCCTCATTCAAAACGCGAACAAATCAAAAAGTACAGAGCAAATAAACTTATTAAGTATACGTTAGCATTTTACTTACCGTTACACACCACATATGTAAATTTTAAATACTCGCACGCAAAACGACGCAAATTTTTGAGGAATATTGTAGGAAACTCATAATTTGCGTCCACTCGATCCCAGTGAAACTAGCGCCGCTATGTCCTGTTGTGTGACGTCATTGCTATGTTATCAAGCCTAGAATCACGTCTGGAAATATAGAAGACACCGCTTGCTATCTTGGTGAAATTAAAATTGACCAATAACTGCAGCTGACATCATTCTTGAGGAATCTCTGGCTCAGTTTTTCTATCTTTCTTTCTTCTCTTTCAGAACTCTGGATCGTACGCCTGATTTTTGAGCAAATGTTTTGAACCAAACAACTTCATGTTTCTAAAGGCTTGAGAACAGCTTAGTTTGTATTCCCGTCTCCTAACTTAGAATATTTATTCCGAGACAAGGGGCTTTACAGCGACACACATGCACAGCGGACACCTTGGCATTGATACGTCCGAGTGTAGAAATGCTCTGCCTTACCGTGTTACAGAGGCACAGGTTTAGTTAGCGCTCACCTTTATCAGAAAATGGTCACGAGCTTTGTGCATGAAGGTGTTTTCCTCTCCCCGTAAGTTAGCATATTTTTGCCCAAGACAAAGTTTCTTCATGACGAACGCTCGTCGATCCTGTGGATCGACACGACTCAAAAGTTATTTAGTCTACGGATCGAGCTCTCCTCAACTGGCACCTGACAGCCGCATTCGTCACGGTCGAGAGACCGCGCTCAGTGAAGCGGAAAGCCAGCGGTGCTGTCTCTATAACCCAAGATAAATAGAAATTCTGTTCGTGTCGTTTGGGTAATTTTGTACTCGATAAATACAACGAGGAATGTTCGTCTGATTGGAAGCAGAGAGCGGATAGTTATTCGACTGCAACATGATACCAGTTAAGGGCAACTCACACATTTTAACAAAGCAAATATTTTATGCCCATTGTCACGTGCCGCTTGATAACACTCACTTACCCTAAAGCATTAGAAGTTAGCAGAGGAGTGCTTGTAAATCTTTCAAGACAGCCCATGATTGAGATCGAACTCTCACTAAAAGTTCAGTTTTTATTGACTCTCTCAGTCGCTCCGCAAAAACGGATCACACAAACTAGATGGGATTAATGGACCTCGCTCACCATCATTTAGGTTTTTTGCAGCATCAGCGATTGAACCTTTCTGTTTAAAGGATTTATGGACGAATTAATACTCAAGGATGGTGTTCTTATTACAGAAGGGCTGTAATTTTTGATGTGTTTATGCCGAATGGAAATTATATTTTTTGCCCTCCACTTCGTACCGGGAACAACTTTTTACAGCATGTTTTTGAGGAATTACGCGTTGCAGAAGTGTTGCTGACATCCGGCGAACCCAGCCTTCTTGTTTTTTTTAATTTTCTCCAGATTCTTAAAATTTTTTACAGATTCTTAAAATTTTTTACAGATTCTTAAAATTTTCTCCAGATTCGTTTACCAAAGACGGAAAGAAATTCGTTTTCTGCAGATTCGTCTACCAAAGACGAAAAGAGAGTCTCTTTCAAAACGCAGCAGGAAGAAAATGAAATAAAGCTCAAAAATACAAAACAGGAAATGTATGAAACGTAAAATTGTAAGCATTTCTTGCGAAATGGAACAGCTGCGATATCATGTCTCACGCTTGAAAATATGAACAGTGAAAATAGGCAATACATGCGGTTTGATTGAAAACGATGTAAATAGAAGGCAACACTTTTTATCACAGGTCATTTTACGTAACTTTTTAAAATTTGATGCAGCAATTTTTGTTGCATTAATATTTCACACACGCAAGGAACTGCTGGTATTCTTTGTGAATTAATGTATTTTTTAGAATGTTGGGAATATTTTACTGAGGATAATTTTTGCAGAGCTGATATGAAACGAAGCACGAGTTCCATTAAATGAAGAACACTATTTCTGGAACATTCATTCCTAGTTGTTACATGTCCTACAGTGATATCCATTGATTGTATTTGAAGCAGTGTAGAGGCCTTTTAGAATATTTGTATATACCTTTATGTATGTAACATAAGTACAACTAACCTGAAATAAATGCCAATAAAAAATGTGTTCTAGATTTTGAACACAATAGAATACTTGATAATACCTTTATGAGAACGACATAAATACTTCTAGCTTTTATTTCAAGCTAGAAGTGTTGTAGATTTTGATCACAATGTTAGTTTGGTAGCGTTTAAACTCTTAACAGTGGACTCGGACGCTGCAGATAAATGCACATACGAGTACTTTCAGTATGTTGCTGCTTGGATGCGGCAACTATACGAGTATAGGGTACGCTACACGTGCGTTGGTTCTGACCATGCAACGGCATCGCCAATGCTGCAGGTTTAGAAGTATCTCTTAAGTATAATAGATAAACCTGTTATAAAATTCATTGCATCGTCCACCTGGAATTTTGTAAAGCTAATATGTGGTCAGCTTAAGTTGATTTTATTTGCCCGATAAAGTAATGAAGGCGAGAGCTGAGAATGAATAATCGTAACGAGTTTGAATTAGACATGGGTAGGCGATCTGGCTAGGCCTCGTAGTACTTAATGCTCGAGAAAACACTTTTTTTGGCCGCCGGGTGAATTATGCGCAAAGTTTTGCCAGCTTGCCATCGCCCACCAGCAACCCTGAATCGCAACGCTAAAAAGTCACTCGAGTGTGGCTCTAGATTGTGGTGCACTGAATGCAGTCGCATCTCGAGTTACACGGTACTAATTTGTGCCAACCTCAAATTATACAGATAAAAATTAACTAGTTATTCAACTAATACAACGTTTGATTCTTGTAATCTTTAACTGGGACTAATTTTTGTTTATATAAGTTGGGTTTCCCATAAGACGATCCAAAACTCAGTGATCGACTACCCATCCAGCTTTTCGCAGCTCTGATTTTAGCCCTCAAAGTATACCTTCTGCAGAGGACGGCCCAAATTATAGATATAGCAGCGAAAAAGTCACACTGGGCATGCTCGCCTCCGAGACAGGCTGGCCGGAGACGTGCGTGCAGGTCTAATAAATTGACGGCGCTTCTGTCGAGATGCGGACGCTCACAGAAGCTCCATCGCGTCCGCCTCTGCGTGACGGATCACAACTCCGGTCCCTCATCTGTTTAAATGAACAGATCCCATCGCAGTAATGAGATTTATTTTGTTTTCTGGTAAGCCTGGCGACTAATGAACTGCTTCGCTTCTTCAGGAACTATAAAAAGCGAGGTAAGTATGCAACATCTATGCAGAAATCTTCATTGGAAATGTCTAACAGGAATATCTGAGCTCTCCGACAGTCATTCAATCCTCATAATGAAGTGTTGTACGACCGTCGCTGTCTTGTGGACCAATCACAGAGGCGGTCTACGCATAACACATTAATCCGAGCTTCTGACTTCACCAGCCATGCATCCTGAAACTTTTAATTTGAAGCTTTACAGTTGACAAGCTCTTTAGTTCTCTTCATCAATACAGCTCATGTCGGATATGAACCTAGATAATTCAAAACAAGAGTAAAATATTTACGACTGAATTGATATTTTTATCGCCTGGTAAGTAGGCCGAACGAGGTTATAGAACTCTGTATAGGACCTCAATTACAAAATGGAGTCGCTCTATTGAAGGGTCAATTTGGAAAATTCGCCTCGTATCTCCTTGCTGTAAAAACACTTGAACTCAAGTGTTAAATTTTTCAAATATCATTAATTCATTACCATTATAAATTCGAATTAACTAATTCTTTCCTCATTGCATCGTAGAAATTAAGATGACATGAAAAATGTTTTCATGGTAAATCTAAAAATAGCTACATTTCCAACTCAATTGTGAAACTATAGATAATTGAAACCAATCAGCGTTTTTTAGACACAAAGTAGGCTGAAACAACAATGTATCTATTCTTTTCTAACTTCTCAGCCTCGCGAAATAGTCCAATTTCACCACGTGTAATATGGTGCGAATAAATCTTACACGTGAAGAAATTGCTAGAAATTGCAAGTGAAGAAATTGCAAGAAGAAATTGCAGTGTTGAATATTTCTTTTCAACACTGCACCTTACACGAGAGTAAGAAAAGTTGTGCTATGTTTCCTGTTGTGTTATGAGTCTATGTGGATAATTTTACAGATTTTACCCACAAATTGAATACGATCCATTTTATTTTTATTTATTTTATTTTTACTTTACCCACGAATTGAATACGATGCATTTCATTTTTATTAATTTTTTTTTATTTTACCCACGAATTGAATACGATGCATTACATTTTTACTTATTTTATTTTCATTTTACCCACGAATTGAATACGATGCATTCATTCATGTGCACCCAGGAAAGATTCGAGTTCCATTTAAGAAATCGTGGGAGTTGAATTGTGAAGTAGAAACCGGAACACTTTAAGTGCACTTCAATGTGCAATTTTATTTTCTTTCTTTCAATGTGAGGATCATCACGTGCTGATCCTTTACTAGTAGGTAAATGTTTTTCGTGCGAATATTATTAAGATTTTTTGTATTATTTCAAAATTCAAACGAGGACCTTGAAAATATTAATACATGAGGTAACGTACTTAAAAATTTAATTTTTGTGACGCTGCAAATAATGTGAACTTGTACGTTCATTTGAAGCTTGCAGCATTACACTCTTTCTCCTCGATCATTTTCTTCGTCATATATTTTATCAAATATTTGAAGAAATCACTGGTTCTAAAAATAAACAATTGACTTACGTTTTGTCGGCTTATCTGACAATGATTATAGCCGGCTCGTAAAACCAAGTGTTAGCGCGTTGCAACAGGTTAATAGGTCTCTCAAAATAGTGAGAAATGTAGAAGTATAAATTTCTGGTCTTTCCAAGTTCTGGATACATTAACTTCTGAGGTTACTAAGCTCAAGACAATTGGCCTATTAAACGAAATTTGGCGCTTGCCTCGAACTTATCACCCCTGAGATCCAACGCAGTAATTTTTGTTCAGAAAAGGGACTTGATGAGCGTACATTAAAGCAGCACATCACCATCAAAAGGGACTTGATGAGCGTACATTAAAGCAGCACATCACCATCAAAAGGGACTTGATGAGCGTACATTAAAGCAGCACATCACCATCAAAAGTTCATACCTCATAGAGGTTCAAAAGGAAAATACCAACATAAATGAAATTCTTGATCATCTTTCTTATCAAAATATTCTTTCCCAATTATTCTGAAGTTCTCATAAATATTATTTCAAACCATCTACTTTACTTTGTAATTTGTATTTTAAGCTTCGGTAAAGTACTCTAAAAAAACGTCAGTCGGTAATTTAAATGCAAGATATCCGCCGTTAGGTTTGTACTATGCTAGCTTGCTTTGTTTATTCTTGTAACTGTTCCATCGGATTCGCAGCTATCACATGTCCTTGTTACGTTCGTTTACTATGCGCCTAATTTAAATTGTTTGCAAAGTGTGACCACCTTCAGGATACACAATCCGAGTGCAGCGCACAGCAAGGAAGACCAAATCGTAAATTTGCATCTTGGAATATTAATCCTGCTTGGTTTTTATTTGCTTTGAAAAGAAGTCAACGAACTCCTGGTAGTTTTTGGCGATTTGCTCATTGGAGAGCTCTCATTTCAAGGACTGGTACCTAACAGCTCACTCTCTGCCTCCTGTGAAGCGAAAAATAACTTGATGAATTAAAATACGTTATGAAAATGTTTCTCATAAAACTAAATCTCAGTACCTGCGCTGACGCGATAACTCATACTTTCAGCATGGTTCTGTAAAGTTATTTAGTGTAGGAATTCCCGGAGCGGGTTTTAGACTCACAAATAAACTGGTTTACGATCCATAAATGTCGGGGCGGTCAGGTGTTTTTGCGCTCCATAGGAGCTGTTATCAGAGGTCCCGGTGTGAAGGGCTCGGTCTAGTAATTGGGCTCTCTAAACACTGTGCGGACACACAGCTGCAAATCTGCCACATGGCACGCAAGGCCACAGGCTTCTCTCTCATAATACAACTTAAGCAGACCTGTACTTTGTACTCGTATAACTGACGGTTTCAGAATTTTCGTGGCGTCATCTGCCTGTTCGCAAAACTTGACATGACGTCTTAAAGTCTGCGGGTTTTGTGTGCCCGATATGAGATGCTAAACATTTATTCTGTGCCCTTGTTGCAAGCAGTTGGGGAGGTAGCTTCTTCAAAGATGGTGAAAGAATACTATCAATTTCATGGTCTGGTCAAAAGCCGATTGAACATTAAATTCGATGGCAGGAATTAATTGAAACTTAGGATGATAGATCCTAAACCATCGTTAGTTTTCCACGCATAGTTTAATATCTATTTGAAATTTATTATGCAAAACATAGAAGTACGAGAACATTATCTTACATTGAACACTAGGAGTGAAGTTATAAGCCGGGACAAGTCCACAATTCGGAATTCTGATGACAGCTCAAGGTAAGCTTATAACAAATCTGTCGGCATGAGTTTATTTTTGAAGTGTTTGCCTGTGCTAGCAAATAAAGTACAGCAGATATTGCCAGTAATCTCCTGTGAATCAATTCTCATCGCATGAACAAATTCATGAAAATCTATAGGGTTCACCAAATCATTTCAACCAATGGTCGACTCCTGGTGAAATAATTTTGAACAGTTGTGCCTGGCGGCAAAAAAAAAACACTTGTAAAAATAGGAACAAGTTACACAGCATCTTTTGAAATTGAAAAATCTTGAATGATTTCTGACGATAATCTGAGGTGCAGTGTAACGGTGGTCGTGTGAATGATCTGACTCATCTTCGTCCTCGACTTGGGGGCGCGATTGGAAAGATGTTTAAAATGGTTTGCCTCTGAATTACGCGAGAATAGAAATGCAAGAGGCAACGCTATAATTGTCATTTTTTGCAGCATAAAACATACCGAGCAACAGCATGGGTAGGAAGTTTCGGCTCGGTTTCCGGTCCTAATCAGAAAAAAGATAAGAGATGTGCGCACGAGGTCACGACAGACTGCCAGCTTATTGAGGGGCGATAGCGAATTGTCACGGTCGAGTGGCGATAGCTAAAGTGAAGTGTTGATCACGTGCTCCAATCAGGGATTGATTCTCATGGAACTTCCTGCATTTCTGGAATGAGTTAGATGTATAATATCTAAAGATGCAGAATTATTTTCTAAATAAAGATCGGTTAGTGATTAGTGATTTATTCCAATGGAACTGCCTGCATTTCTGGAAAGGGATAGATGTAGAACACCTAAAGATGAAGAATTGTTTTCTGAAAAAGTTCGGTTGCAGAAAGTTCAATAACCTTCGGTTTCAAGCATATCTTTGTGCTTCGGTCACAGAAATCTTGATTTTCATGGAAGGAAGAAAGGAATGAAAAAATGCATCTTGCTGCGAGCACACATTCTGAGCGGCAGTCCGTTAGTGAGTTTAGTGCATCGCAAACTTTGAAACTGCACTGATTAATTTATACAATTGTTTTTTACTTATAAGCGCTGTTTGAGAGCTAGATGTCAATTCAGATGATACATGTTCCGCAAGATCTCCTTCAATTTTAGTGAAATGGTTTTCTCAATGACCTTTACAAATATACTCATGGTTCATATTTCAAAATAGGCTTTGATCATAAATTTGAGCCATCATAACCTGTAAGGAGGAGAATTGTTACCAAAAGCGAGATTGCTAAAAAGACTTAGGTCGCATTTGCTAAATCTACGAGCTTGATCTCATTAACACAACATTCTAGGTTTCAGTTAATGAACCACCTAGAGAAAAAAACTGAATAGTAAAAGCTTGATTTTCACAAAAATGCAAAACTGTTGAGCATTTTCAAAAACTGTGTGAGGTTTTCCACATGTTTGCGTATAAATTTAGTTGATGCCTTATGTTTTAAATTTGCTCTCAAAAATGCTATTTTATCTTAGTGAATAGCTTTCTTGAGATGCTATGATTACAGTTGATTACAATTTTTAAAAATTACTCTTCCTTTAATTTTACTGTGTTCATTATAGCATCGCCATCAGCACACCATAACTGGAAAGAATGAAGCTGGAAAAAAGTCCCGAGAAATGCTCAACAGAGTAAGTCAAAAACAGAATGAAACTTACTTTACGACGTAAAAACAGAGTAAGTTCGTGGATGCTACACGGCTAACAAACCGATTATGGGAAAATCAATAATCCAATTATGAAGGGAAGAAGCATCCAATCCCTTTCTCAATCGGCTCCCCATATCACACATCACCTTCCAGCATTGTGTGCTGAGTGATGAAACCCGCCTTCGCTGAATGAAATTAAACCCTGATGCTATTCAGTTCATAGGGTCCCAGTCTACGATATATGTATCAATAAGCTTATTCAATTGAAGAAGTAGAGGCAGAAGGTATGAGCGAATGACAAAAAACAAAAATTAAATGAAAAATAGCAATAGGCTTCTGCGACAGCCGTTACTATTTTTGAAAGTAAAATGAGCGAGAGAAAATTGTTGTGCATCTATAACTAAAAGATCGACATGTTGGGACTTTGAAACCATTTTTTCATACGCATATCAACAACAGCCTAGTAACTAGCTTTGAGAGCTTGCTTTACTGCACAAAAACAGTGAAATGTCCTACAAAAATTATGCAGGTTCAAAAGATTTTCGAGAGTCAGAAACGAGAAAGGATTGTCGCAGGAGGCTTCCGAAAACTTTTATAATGATGAGCCAATACCTCAATGTTGTTTACTATACACTGACCGTATTGAGTTTCAATCTAATCTTTGCTAATTGTGTATCGACAGGGGATTACAGCATCTAAAGTATGTGGAAATATTCTCCAATTAAATGAAGATTGCGTTTGCCTAATAAATCGATGATCGCTGGCGCACTTGAGACAGAGATTGTGAATAAAGAAAATTAGAGTTAAGTGAGCTTTTAAAAATGTAAAATCAAGAAATTGTTGTTCGAGTATAAGTTTTAGTGCCCCACGGCGTTTAAATTTTTCGTTTGTTTTTTGTTTTTAAAACATTTGCAGAAAACAAAGCATAAGCTTTGCCATGACTACACAAAGAAATGATCTTTTAAGCAGTTGCTCCGTGATTGAAGCAAAAAATGGAAATGAATGACTAAGCTTTTTTGCACTAATTTCCCTTGAAATATGCACCAGCGTACAAGAAGTCCCATCACTTACGCTTACAAGTAAAATTTTACGAGAAAAACTAAGTAATGTCCAGTAATGAGAAGTCTTTCGTATCTACTATTTCAGCATGAGCATGTACGGCAACACACATTAATAGTTGAGGCAAAAAATGACGTGTTCTTTGACTTTGAACTCTTTCATTGATTCCGGGATTTTTAATCAATGGGGAAGTTTGTGCTGTGTGAGTCATATTGTCCTGACAGAACTTTTTGGTTAATGGCAGATGAACGATAGTTACGTCGTTTCTTTGGTTTGGCTTTAGGCTACTTAGAGAAGGTGGAAGGAATTGCGCAATCAGCATTGTAAGAGACGAGTGTATTTAAAAATTAGTATACAGGTTGCATGAACGTTCTTCTTGAATTTTCTTTGCGTACAGCCTTTGCCAAAAAAATTCACACACTTATGTAACTCTAAAGATATTGAGATACAGTATGTCTCCCCAGACTAAATTTCATCAGTCGAGACGCGAAAACAGTTAAAAATGCATAGCTAATTACCTCGATTTTTTCGTTGACCTTGCATTTTATACGATGAAAAAAGGTTCTGTCAGCCCAATTGGACGTTTTCTCTACATGAGAGTTGAAAGAAATATTTTGATCGAGCGAAACGCCTCAATATTCCCCTTTTTCAAACGGCTAGATTTTATAATTTTCCGAAATCTTTGCGTTGTGTTGTACTTGAGTTTAGTTTGAGGTCTTTTTGGTCAAACCTCAAGTTGATGATGCTTGAGAGGTTTTTAGCGTTTATTTGCGTCGATACCTGAGTCACAGAATTTGCAACAATTTTACCATCGTCTACACGCTCAGAAATTCTTGCTTTGAAACGCATCAAAGAGAAACCATTAATGAATATTAAAAACAGTAGCGGGCCAAGTATAGATCTTGGAGGAACACCAAAATAGTTTGAATGATTAGGGATAATTCACCATTTAAACGGACTGAGCGAGATATGTTTGATGGGTAAATTTCAAGTACCGCTGACAAACCCTTGGAGAGATACAGCTGCACTGAAATGTTACATTCTTTTGATGTATATCACTGTATATTTTTTCTGTAAAATTCCGCAGAATATCTGTGGGAACCAGTGCCTCTTGGGCAATAACTGCCTCCAGTAAGCATCTTGATTTCGGTGAAGTAAAGTTCATAAGTCCAAGTGAGATGGAAATTGATTATTTTGTTAATTTCTTTAGTATTTTTGACATGCCAAGTGTAAGACTTTTGAGTCTGTTATTTGATACTCGGTTAATGTCACCAGTTGTATGCATCCGTTGAATTATTTAGTGGATCCATTGAATATGAGACTTATTGATAACCGATAACTGAATTTAATAATTAAGAAATTATTAATTGGTCTTAAAACAAGGAAATAATCTTCTGCAAATCTTAGGGTTATTTTGTTGTGTCCCACTGCCTTTCTGTTTTCAATAGGTACACAATTTTTCGATTACCCGGCAAATTAACATAACGTGATTTACGCTTGATACTGCCTTATACAAATCTGTTTTAACATGTAGATTACCCACATTGTTGTAATCCTAAACATGTATTTTTCAGTCCTTTATTTACACTCGAAAATATTGATGCCATTGTGAGGTTGAACTCTATCAAGTTACTTCAATTATTCCTTCGCAAAATTCCACTTAGAACTGAGCTCAGATTGAAGTATGAGCATAACTACTTCCAAATTTAACGAAAAAACAGTTGTTTAAATTCGCAAATTTGTTGCAGAATCTTTATTTCAAGCATACCTATCACATCTATTTGAATGTACACTAGAGCTTAGGAATTTACCGGTGAACGACTTGCACTTTCTATCCATAAACTCTCGTACGCTGAGTTCAAATTAAACACTGTACTTACTTTAGCTTCATCAGTTTATTCTTATGTTTCGAAAATGAAGTTAAAGCCCTTTTGTGCATTTTCTTGGGCAGAATTAATGTTATTTAATGAGAAGACGTTTTTTCTGGATAGAAAAATATTTATCTTCATTATATAGTTGAATTAATTTTTTCTTAAACTAATAAAAGAACTAAGTATGCTAATATTTACAAGAAATTATTTCTAGCTGTTAATTTTATTAGAAAAATATTAAATCTTGGGCATTGACTTATTTTTTATTTTTTACGCGTCTGCCATCCAAAGCACTGATCCAACACAGCAACATGTCGATTGGAAGTTGGAACCACGCATAATATATATTGTACGGCGGTTGTGGTCAAGCTTGTTCGCCTCAGAAGTGGTTTGAGAATCTTAGCTGGTTAAAGTTATAAAAAGAAATTGTCATGCGAAGAGAGTACCGTTGTGCACTTTCTCAACATTTGTATTGTTTAACTAGGAAAATTGATTCGATAAGCGGGAAGTGATGGAGAGCAGAGGCTGTATGGCTGAGCAAACTTGACAGCTGCTTTAATGAAACCCTAGAGGCTAGAGCTCAGACTGAGGCTGTACTTGATTCTTGAAATAAACTATCATCGTTCAGCCTGTGTCAGCAGTGAATTTACTGATAGCTGTTATGATTTGTATCGTTGCATTGCTTAAAAACACAGCGGCCGTCTTGAACTTTTGAGTCTTAATCGAAAAACAGAACTTTGTACTTTGTAACGGCAGACCATCAGCTATGGCTGATCCTACTGAACTCTAAGTAATCAGCTATGGCTGATCCTACTGAACTCTAAGTAAATGGGAGCAAAAGTTGACTACCATGCATTTACATGTCAAGGACTTTGCAAAAGTGTAGGTAGTACTTGCACTAAAACAGTGGTGCCCAAAAAAGTTCTATACTAAATGTAATAATATTGTCATGCCTAACTAGTCACTGATTATTGCTTCCATCACCTTTAGTTTTCTCAGTAGTTTCTCTGCAACTAAAACTAATCCTTTAATTATGTGTGAAAATTGGTTTAAAACTTATCAATGATTAGTTTTTTATACCAAGTTTGGACAACCCTGAAACAAACGTATTTTCACCTGTTCTTTTTTTGGAAATGCCCAAACAAAGCTTATTGAATGAAGGCAAATGTTTGAGTTAAATATCTAGATTACAACAAGCTTGAAGTAAACTTGTTTATATAAATAAGCTGTCATAAAATTTTCAAATGAATGATGCACTATACAACTAATAGACTAAATGCAATCTCAAAATGTGACAAGACTTAGCATACTGACTCACTAGATGTTACATGATCAGATGCAGATACTGTACTAGTAGCAGACTGTTTGTGCAGCCATGTCTAATAGATACAATGAGTAAATTTGTGATGATTTTCAAGTTGATAGATGGTGATTCTGGTAAAATGATGTCCATTAAATCAAGCAACATATACTGCCAGCAACACATTTGACTGAGCTCTAGTTTTACTTCCAACCTTGTCTCTTTGTCAAGCATGGCATTCAAAATTAATTTTATATTTCTACTGTACTTGGGTTATGCTTGTATTCTAGAAGAGGCTTTAGCTACTTACTCTTCTCATCTGTAGTAAAACCCCACATAGACTGGGAGTATTTATCCAATAGCACCAGGTTCTCTTTGCTGTTGAATTCAGCACCTATGTTGCAATGTGGGAGTTTTCCCTTCTAGAGCAGGGAAAACTATTAATCTCCAAACTATTAATCTCCAAATTATTACTCCCAGTACTCTTGGACAACTCTGCAACGTGGCGCGTCCCTTTAGAGTGTTTTTGCCCTGGATGCCGGATTCCCAAGAAGGAATCCATGCCAGATTACAT
>JACJUY010000076.1:214177-244929 GCA_014220935.1 Platorchestia sp. MABIK
CTGGGGCTCTTATAAGATGACAACAATGTGGGTGGCAATTAGAGCGGTTTTTGTGATGGCTGCTGCTGTGTTTTCCATAATGGTGATTGTGACAAACTTTGAACAACAATTAGATAGTGTGCTTCCGTGTAACAATGTGAATTTCGTATTATTGAACTGTGAGATTAACGGCGCGATATAGTACGAATTACTGAAGCGCTAGCAAATTAATGCTAATACTACTACTACTACTTAATCTCCAAACTCTTCAAAAGAATAGTCAAATGTTTCTTAGAGTAAAATACCAGGATGAATGCTATTTTATGAAATTGGTGTTGAGACTAGAGAACAATGACTGCATGTGTTGTGAGTAAGGGTTACATTGCAGTTTAAGTCTGGCATGGTTATTCTGTCATGAATAAAATCTGACTAAAACACAGTTTTGTTTTCAGCAGTTCCGATAATTAGTCACCTTCATTTGTTATCAATGCCAAGCAACAAAATGAGTGGATACAAGAACAGAAACAGAACAAGGCAAGTGTTAATATTTATATGACTTGCATGTCTCATCATATTAAAAATGAATCAGAAATTGTTTATTTATAGTTTTTTAATTCTCATTGTTTCTGTTTGCCAATCTTGTTTATAAAGTTCAATTTAGAGTATTTATTTTTTCTTGATACTTTGCATACATTTGTGCTTTTAAATTTTCACAGGCTTATCATGCATGTATTTGTGTTTTTTTGTCAGAAGTAATCAATGCCACACTCCTATTTCAGTCCAATAAATTTTGAAAAAGACTTTTAATGCAAAAGTTCCTTGATCTGAATGGAAATGTGAAATGTTAACATTTATCCATTTATTCAAATTGTGTGTTGCTTCCAAACTATGCCAAATTAAAAGAGGAGTGAAATGCACAGAGTAAGTGGGTTTGTTTTGTATCCCATGAGTGTAAAATGTATCAAGTAATTAGACTCATTTTGTATCCCATTCCCATGATAGTGAAATGCATTGATATATTAGGCCTGTTTTGTATCGCAGGATCGCAAAATCCATTAAGTCATTACGCTTGTTTTGTATCCCATGAAAGCAAAATTCTTCAAGTCATTACACTTGTTTTGTAACTCATTACTTAATATTGTTGTGTTTCTCCAGAGAACGGCACTGGAGGGAGCACAGGCAGGACGGCTTGCTGGGTAGTGCACCTCGCAGCGTGCACGGCCGGCAGCAGCAGGGGCTGCTGGGTGGGGGGCCTCATGGGCCTGCCATGGCGGGGATGCACCGGCCCAAGTTAGTCGCAGCCCTGCTATTCTCTTCCCTGATCGTGCCTTGTTGCATCCCTGATCATGCCTTGTTGCATCCCTGCAATGTTCTCTCAATTGTATCCCTGCTGTGTTTTTTTCACCTCTGTGTCATGTTATAATTTGTATTCTTGTCATGTTCTTTTGTGTGGCAGAGGATCTCATGTTGTCACCAAATGTTCCAATTACTTATTAATTCAATTTATCTTATGTTGCTCATTGTTATCAATAATTTTTGTGTGGAAAAGAGTGAATTACTCAGTGGATTTTGTGATTATGAAGTTATTTTATTTCCTTTTCACAATTTTGCTGCTCTGCTGCTTTTGTTTTTTTTTTTAAATGGTAATTTTATGTTACCATGGTGACTAAGGAAATTAGTTTAATGAGGTAGAGAACATGGATTTTACTTTTACTATGTTATTATATGGCCTAAAACACCGAGTTATTTTAGCTGTTGAATGCTGCACCTATAGTGTAGTGCAAGAGTAAACCTGAGAAGGTTGCTAGGGCTCTGAGAATTTCTCCTTTAGAAATCTTTTGAAACAGCGGCAAAATGTGTCTCCAAGGAATATACAAGAATGCATGTTAATGTGAGTGTGTGGTGTTGGTTTGGTTGTAAGAACTGGTCATCTTTCTTGGAGAATGCCGTAATATACACGGATTTGTTGGGTTACATAATGAGTTTGTCTCATAGTTATTTGGGTAGGTGAATAGGTCAAGTAGTTTTCAGAACACTCATTGTCTCATAGCACACTTCCAAGTATGTTATGCTCTTTCAAATTATTGTTTCAAAATTAAGAAACCAAAGGAGAATATCAGCACCCAATGTATTCTGTATATGTTATGTGACTTCATTTGGTTTTTGAGCATGTTGCCTGCCACTCAGCAGAAGTGTAATGTGACTTTGTTTCTTCAGCCCATGGGAGTCTGGCATGATGCCTGGCAACAGAGCCCTTCCTTCTGCCCTGCCACGCAGCCAGGCCATGTGGGGCGGTAACGCGCCCCAGCCTCCTAGCCTGCTGGGCACACCAGACAGTGAGCTGCTCTTTATTTTGTTCTCATGGAGCTCTTTGGGTTTTAAAGAATGTTTGGGTGTCTGAAGAAAATTTGATGGCTTGGGGCATTTGAGGAATATGTGATTATTTAGGAATATTTAATTATTCAGGAATGTTTGATTATTTAAGAACATTTGATTATTTAGGAATGTTTGATTATTTGGGAATATTTGATTATTTAGGAAACAGTATGCATTCATTTAGAAAACAGTATGTATTTATTTATGAATATTTGAGGATTTAGGAATATTTTATTTCCAAAGGGGTTGTTTAGATTCCGAGGACTTTTAATGTGTTTTTGTGAGGTGTGAATGCAGACATGGATCATAGAGGAAAGATTTTAGATTGTAAAGGGTGTATAGTGTTGATCATTGTGAATGACAGTGTGGGATGGTAGTGTGCGGATTGATTTTTAAGGCGTTGGAAGAATGTTTATTAATGTGTCTTGGTTGAAAGAGAAACGTGCATAACATGGCTTGTTTGAGCATAGCGTTTTGATTTGTGCAATTATGTAGAGTATGCAGTAAGCAGAAGGTATTTGCTGGAATCGCAAGATTAGATGAGATATAAGTCTTCTTGAATAAAACCCTGTGGCAGCCAAACAACTTCAAAGGTGTGCTGCCAGAACTAATTTTTGGTTCAACAGAGAGTAACTAAAAAAAAGATGGAAACTGTAGTGAGAAGGCAGCAAAAGATGAGAAAGTGTGTTTATGTTAAAGAAAAAGCCACATAGTTGGCCAACATGAAGCAAAATGTGATGCAATATTTACCATTGCTTTCATTTCTGGCTGGAGGAATCACGGTGTCAAGTAACAATAGGTAGCCAGGATACACTCGAGAGAATTTGTACGCTTTATTGCAAATGAAATTTTATGTCAAGCCTTCTACCCAGCTGGAGCAAGCTTAATGCTTGTTAAAGTATGGGCTGTGCATCTCTTGAGTTTCTTTATTGTTGAAGGAAAAGCAATACTTCCATTTACCTCTATTAAAGTACAGTAGGTGAACTTGGTATCTCATTTACTGATGATTACAGACTTTCTCTTGCGTGGTGCTTAATTAAAGCAGCCATTAAACGTTAGTGGCAATGTTAGGGCGAGTGTTAGCGTGAAGATGTGTGCAATGTTGGGTTAACATTACAGACACGGTAGTGACATATTTAGGACGAGTGTTAGCGTGAAGATGTACATTACAGACACGGTAGTGGCATCTTTAGGACGAGTGTTAGCATGAAGGTGTTGTGCAGTGCTGGGCGGTGGGAGAGGCGGCGCAGGGCTGCTGGGCGGTGTGCCGAGGGAGCCCAACATCATAGGCATCAACCAGCTCGGCCGCATCAACGGCAGGGACGCCAAGATGGGGCTCAGCATCATTGACAACGTCGTGGCGGTGAGTGTAGCCTCCAGTCCCTGCCTGGAACTCGTGTTGTGTTTATGCTATCTGTATTAGTTTTGCTGATGTTGATTTTCCTTCTATTGATAGGTTACCTCAGGAGGATGCAACTATTGTATCCATGGAAATTACCACTCCCAGAGGGAAAATGCGACGTGCTGAGCTTTTTTTTTACTTCATCATTCATCACTTTTTTTTTTACTTCAGAAAAGGAAAGAAAGCAACAGAAACTTTCCCAGACTCATGGCATATATTTCTGCAAGCTTCTGTCACTTTCTTTCCTTCCTTTTCTGAAATAAAAACGCTTTAGATGTCGGTAGTGCTCTGCTTGGTCCACCATTTGAAGGGCATGAATACAAATAAAAATTTTAGAACTTCTCTCCTTATTACACACTGACGTAAACGGGCTCCCTGTTTCGAATACAGGATTTAGAAAATAATAATATAATATCGATCTTTAGAAGGTCCAAAAGGTGGCAAAAAACCAAGGAATTTTTTGACCAGCCCAATGCTTGTGCGCTGGTAAAACACGCATCACAGATACGGTCATTAAGCATCCTTTAAGAGCGTGAAATAGAGAAGGACCAACAAATTTAAAGTATTCAATGAGATTCCCATTGTAATAACATAGGTGAAATCACGGGCAGAAAGTATATAAATTTATTTATTTATAAATTTAAGGAGACACCTGGCGTTGTATTAAATAGTATTGATGATTCATTTTGCTTTGATGTTCAGCCACAGCACGGCGGCCCCGGCCCTCGATACGGCCAGTTCCCGCACAAGATGGGCCACCTAGACCGCGGCAAGGTGAGTACCACTCTCTCATCTTATACCTACTTCTTTCAAAAATATGTAGGATCAAAATCTTGCAGCGCAAATGTAAAATTTTGAAAAATACAAGTCGGATCAGCGACCGGTGTGAAATGAACTTCTTTCCTCGTGTGCAAAGTTTCTCTCTGCTGTCAAGAATGTTGAAATGCTTGCCCCCTTCAGGGGGATGCAAAGATTGTGTCTATGGGAATTAGCGCTAATAGGGGGACAATGTGAGGGCCCGAGCTGAGAGTTAGGTAGGCCTTCTTTTTGTTGAAATAAAATGCTTTTGTTATGTTAAGAACCATCTTTTTTCGGTTCACTGCTGTCCTTTTTTCTTCAGCACATACTACTTTCTTCTTCAACTTTGATCTTGTTTCATAAACTTCTTTCTCGTCTTACAGTTTCTATGCCCTTTCTGCGTAGATTCCGCGTTTCCTTAACTCCATACTAAACAGTACCTTCTTCCTTCCTCTCTTTGGATCGCCTTTGTTGAGGATAGGTAGGCTTAAACTAACTAATAATCTTATCTAATCTGAAATGCTTGCCCAAATAATAATAATCAAATCCAGAATAATATATTTGTACTAGTGAGCTTGTGTGAAATGTTTTTGTTTTCACATTTGCTAAGTTTCTCTCTGCAGTCAAGAATATTGAAATGCTTGCCCGAATAATGATAACCACATCCAGAGTGATATGTTAGTACTAGTAAGCATCTTGTATGGCAGATTTCAATTTTTCAAGCATCCCATCTGTTGCGTGGTGATCTTTATTGGTCTGAGCACCAAAGATGACCGTATAATTTCGTTTTTTCACAATAAAAATGGCGGAATTACTCTGTGGCTCGTCGTGCTGCCTATAGATCTCAATTTTGTTAGCGTCACGTCCGGCTCGAGGATATCTTCATTGGGCTAAGCACCAAGGATGACCGTATATTTTCAGTTTTCAGATAATAATGGCATAGGTTTTAGCTCATGCTGCCGACCACGTAGGTGAGCATTGGATTCATACCCTCGTCAACAGCATACCATAGGCAGAACGTTGCTCAGACAGCAAACATCCATCGTGGATTTGGAGTTATTTCATTCTGGTGTGCTTGGCTTTGTTTTCAGTGGAGTTATTCATTTGGAGATCAGGCCACTTTCCTTACGGTTTCATGTTGTTAGTGGTAAAATGTGGGGATTATATTGAGGAAGTTTATAACTTTCAGTGTTGTTGTGTTTTCTGGTCACAAGAGGGAATCGTTTATTCTCTTGCGTTTTCTATGAAGATTGAGCTACAGAATGTGATTAAAATCAGCATTTTTTTTTTGCAACTATTTGCAACTATTTCTACTCTGTCTACTGCAATACTCCAAGTCAACCTCAGTCTTGAACCATGCTAAATATACGTTGTATTGTTGCCGCTTCATGGGGTGGAGCAGAACTTCTCCAATTCATCGGTATATGTTCTTTTGGTGTATGTACAGATTTGAAAAGTCACTTCAACAACCCAATGTAGGGAAAACTTTGTTGTTTATTGCTGATATTTGATCCGAAGCATTACAAGCTCAAGGACGAAAATTAGTTTTACACACGCTCTTCACAGCATTCAGTTCACACAGTATCATCAGAAGAACTTGCAATGTTCAGCCACGAACGTTATGTCGCAAAAACGTCGTTATGTCTCAAAAAGGTATGTCTCTAAAACATCGTTGTCTCTAAAACGTCGTTATGTCTCTGAAACGTCATGTCTCAAAAATGTCGTTATGTCTCAAAAAACGTCGTTATGTCTCTAAAACGTCGTTAGTCTCTAAAACGTCGTTAGTCTCTAAAACGTCGTTAGTCTCTAAAACGTCGTTAGTCTCTAAAACTTCGTTAGTCTCAAAAACGTCGTTATGTCTCAAAAAGGTATGTCTCTAAAACATCGTTATGTCTCAATAACGTTATATCTCAAAAAACGTCGTTATGTCTCTGAAACGTCGTTAGTCTCTAAAACGTCGTTAGTCTCTAAAACGTCGTTAGTCGCTAAAACGTCGTTAGTCTCAAAAACGTCGTTATGTCTCAAAAAACGTCGTTATGTCTCTAAAACGTTGTTAGTCTCAAAAACGTCATGGATGAGTCGTTTCCATGTCATTTTTCTGCAGAGAGTGCAATCTTAGTGTGCTACATTTTCATTGTTTCTATGGAGATTATTTACCGTCTAGGAGAATCGTTTTCTTTCTGCAACCTTTAAATGCGCCCTTCTCGAAAGTTCACCGAGCAGTTCAGTGAAGAAAAAAGCACTTTTTGCCTCCCTTTCTAGCAGCTTCTGCAGAAACATCAATTCAATGTGGCGGAGAAGATATTTATGTTTTTTCACGTGAGTTTACTGCATTGCTGGATGCAATTTCTGTTGCCATTTTACTATTTTTGTGTTAGCGTGCAAGGTCTGTTTCTTCATGTTAGCGTCTTGGAGGAATGTGTTTGTTTACGTTGCTGAATTACCTTGAAACATGCGATGTTTCAAGGCTCTCGGCTGTCTTTCTTTACCATGAAATCAATCCAGAACGCGTGTTCGCTCATTCACTGAACTCCCCACTCTTCATGGTGGTTGGTTACGTAGAAAATTTTTGTCTGTTTTTGCCGGTTCAGTTTCTCTATTGCACAAGGGGTCGTTCGTCTTAAAATCTCTTCATGGATTTTTGGTAGCACAGCGCCTACATCATTTGAATGATACAGCGAGTTCCACCTCTCATGTTTCAGCTATACTGCTTCAAAACTTCACGCGTGAAACATTTCACTGATTGCTCCGATCTTCTGGGATGTTCTTGTATTTCTGGCATAACATGCCAGTAGAGGGACTGGTGTCTTCTGTCGCAGCCATGGGGCATCGGCTTCAGTTCTTCCTTGCATCTTGGTTCTTGTAAACTGGAGTGTTTTTGGGCACTCGTTTAGGGATGAACTCGAGCCTTCATCTCGAGTTCCCGCAGGTTTTGCTAAAACGCTCGCATTCTTGGGACGCGTCACGCGAACAAAAGTGGACGTTGGTGCCCCACTTGGAAGCATGAGAGTTGAGTTGTGTGGTACACAGATGGCCCGAGGACGTGGCCGGGACAGCAGCCGGTCAGCAGGAGGCGGCAGCGGCTCCAATGATCTCAGGAAGTGGCTCAAAGACAAGCGAGGCCTCACGAGCCCTCGTGCCGCGTCCCGCCAGTTTGGTGCATCCTCTTCTTCTCACCACCGCAGCTCTTCTGCCTCTTCTAGTAGGAAGGACAGACCCGAGTCCAGTAGGTAAGATTCTCTTCCTTGGTGGTACGCACCGCGTTGTTCCTTTCATGCCTTTCCGAGGCGTACATTTATTCTGGTTGGATCTTGCTTTCCCACGCGCGTTTTTATACGCACTTTGTTGGCTTCTTTTAAGCTACTTTACTCCTCGTAAGTACGAACAACTGAGCCATTTGTGCCCACTTTTATGTCTCTGTGAAGCTTTTTGATGTCTTATAGTTTAAGTATTATCTTTAGCGGTACAAATCGCTGCTAATTTTTCCGACCTAGAAAGTTGTTCTTGTTTGGAATTTTTGTTGGCGTTGTTGTTGTCGGTTGTGTTGGTTCCAACGATCGCTAAAATAGTTACTGACAGTTTCATTTCAGCGGTCCCTGTTGAAACTGTTCTATAATGAATATATTCTCAGTAAGATCGTCCAACTGTCACATTTTGGTGTCCAGCTCTTTCTGTTGTACGGAGCTCCGTCGTAGGCATGCGATTCTTCTTCAGAAGAGTTGCTCTAACTATTACATGATCTGCTAGAGACATTTGATCCTTTTCACGGGCATTCGTTAATTACGTGGGATTAACATGGTATAGAATTCGAGCTACTGAGGTCACGTTCCGTGCAAGAAACATTTAAGAAAGCAAGTTCACATTTTCTCTTCTTGCCGTATCTTGGGCATATTGTCGATTTGTTGACTCAACCATGAATTTGTGTATATTTTGAGTGTTCTGAGCTCGAACTTGGTGTGATGGATGTGTAGTACATTTCTTGTTGAACAGAGCCAAATAGTAAACGACTCTTTTTATTTTGCACTAAATGTTTTAATCCATCCCGTTATGTGAACTTGCTTAGACCTGCAATCGTTCTGTAATTTCAAGCAAAATTTCCTGAGATGCACGTCCTGGAGCAGAACGACCGATAGTTTTCAATCTATGCCATTTTGTCTCATGTTTTTAATCTTCTTCGGCAATCGGTCTATAGCGCGTGGATGTGCCAGTTCAGTAGCCTTCGCAAAGCAAAAGAGGTTTGCTGTAGGTGGCTTTACTCGCTGAAAATATGGAACAAATTCTTTTTCGCACTTTTCTTTATCTGCTTACGTGTTCATAAACAAATGAATGATGCCTGCCGAAACGCAAGGTGTGTTCTGTTCTTCCGTTTAGCATTCTGCACCCACACACGAGGTGAAGTTGAACAGTCGAGTATCGAGTCAATTGTAACTAGTTGGTGGACTTTATTGACTCTGTGGTGTGATTCATTTCGTGATGCTGGAATGAACGCACAGTGAAGTCTGCTAGTTTCTTATCCTCACTCATCCTAGCTGAGAGATTAATTTATCACAAACACATGCATTAATATGAGTGAGTAAGAGAGAAAATTCGCAATCATGCTATGTTCGTTGAGCAAACAATCTTGCGTGTTTTTTTCAAGCATTCTGGAGTTTTGAACGTGTGTGGCTGAACATTTGTCGCAAGGGGAACTTTTCTGAACGGAAGTCAGTCGTGTGACCGAATTTCTTGATAGGAACATTTTCGTAGGCTTCTGACCCGGTGGCACCATCGCTGGGAGTAGCGAAAAACTCTTAAGTTATTCTTGTTTTCTATTGTTGAAAATTGCATGCGAGTTTAAATGATGTGAAAAAACCAAGGTGAGACAAGAACCTGTTAGAGATTTATCCAGGAATTGGTTTGGGAAGCTTTCGATTGATGAACCTGTGCTGCTTTACATTGTTTCAGGCGCTCGTTGACCACATTCATATTTCGTCATCAATTACATGTGTAGAATTTCACTTCTGTCAAAAATTTCCTTTCTCAATGATGAAGCATTGCACGAAATGTAGGAGCATAACATCCTTCTTCTTTACATATCCGTCGTTTTACACTTCAATGAAATAGTAAACACAAGTAGAAAATGAAAAAGCAGTGAACTTCCAATTGTGTTTATCTGCTGTGATGGATTCAATTACACTGAGATTAAACTTTTCTCAGAGTTTTCTGAGTCGTTTTAGATTTGTGATAGACTGCTTGCAAAAAAAAGATGCCTGTTGTATTGATAACTTCCGGCAACCGTTAGTTAGCCTCAACAATTTCGTAACCCTCATCTACCCAAGTTTCTGCCTCCTCACGATGCAACTCATCAGTTACCGGTGCCTCAGGTCTCGTCATTAGGGACATCTGTACATGACCCGTCAAAAATGACAGGATTCGGTAGTTTCTTTAGAAAAATCTTCCAGATGTGGATGACAAACAGATATATTCCTATACTTGTGCACTGGTGATCTCATTTCACAGATACGGTAATTACGCATCCTTTAAGAGCGTGAAAGAGAGACGGACCAACCAAGACGTATCGACCAATTTAATGTGTTCAATGAGATTCCCATTGTAATAAAATAGGAGAAATTGCGCACAAAAATGGATAAATTTATTCATTTATATATTTAAGGAGACATTTGGCGTTTTATTTTATTGTACTGATTTTCACTGGGATTCGTTTGCTTGGGTTGGAATATTGTCCTTTCGGTTGGTGAAATCTTCTGTGTCACGGAATCTCTGATGATCTGCCATTGCGCACGGATCGTTATGCATCACAAATTTTGATATAGCGTTTCCTGATTACAACTCTTCCGTAGGCTTAGCACGTATTGCCTTGTCGTACATTCTTCTTCAAACTCGGGGAAACTTGTCTTATGACCCTATTGATGGTTGAACAAAAGAATTTTCAGCTTAGTAACTCACAGGTAACATTTTCATTAGAATTGCTACAAGTGTATTTGCGTTGATGTTCTTATTTAAAAACTTGTATGGAAACATGTAGGGGCCTTGTGTCGATTGTTTTCGTTTCCGGACCCTATAAAACCCAATATTTTGATGGTCCATGTTGTTCGAGCCTTGGTAATGACAAATGCCTAGGTAGTATAAGTTTCTCAAAATTTCTATTCATCCATGATGACGGCTGGAATAAGTCCAGCCTCAAGCTTTTGCTTAATGAGTATCGTGTCCTGAGAAGAGAGTAACCGAAAAGAATTCACACCGAGGCTTCTCCAATTTGAGTTGAAATAAAACCATCATCTCATTTCTGCTGTGTTCTGCAGAGGGGAGTCGCCTGCTAAAGCCGCCGACGACAAGGATGCCGAGGCTGAGGTGAGTCGTAGCGCGTGGATTGACTTGGCAAACGAGAAACCCCAACTCTGCTCAAGATGTTGGTATTCAGTGTATATCTGAAGCGCTTCTGCATCCTACAATAGGAATGATGCACTTTTAATGGTAGAAAACTGCAGGAAAGGAAATTGTTACGGAGTTATTTCTATTTACTATGAGTTGTAAGGTTCTACAGTGATATAAGGAATGAAAATTGGCGTTTTTTTTAATTTAGAGCTCTGATTCATTCTTGAAGCACGCGTGAAATACTCGAAAGTTACATTTTAGTTATTTTAATGGTTATGTATATATGTAGATAGGATGCGACTCAAAAGCATATGTGCTTGTAAGTAATGGTGTGTAATTTGTTTCACACACAAAACATGCCTTCAACCCAATGTTTTAGGTAGTAAATTATGGCTGTATGGGTCTTCGGTATGATTTGTGAAATAGTCTCTTGCATTTGTTTTTTTTTGCATCAATTGGGACATCACAAATCGGGTCACAGTTGAGGTGTAATAAGATTTTAGATGGCCATCCATAGCCACAGAGGGGCGGGCCATTTTATGTTTATACCTTGCGCTGGTAACTGCCTCACTTATGTTATCTGCAAAGCCAGCAGCAAATTTGTGGAACTTTTCAGTTTGCTGCGTACAAACTCGAGAAAAGATGCTCAAATAGCGTACATGAACGACTTTATTGGGGAATTGAAAGTTAGACGCACTATTTTGGTTGGATATTGTATCTGCTTCTCCAGATATCAATTTTAAGTTTATTTACGTTTACTTTAACGTATTTCATTTGATTGCCAAATATTGGGAATATTTTTCATTCTGTAGTGATGTAATTTTTCTTCAGGTATTTTGGTAGTTGTCTTTGTTGTGAAAACTGAAGAATTCTCTAACCTCGTTGTTTACAATGGGTTCTGCGTGTATTTCGTAGATTTCCTGTCTATAATAGAATTTATCTCAGTATTGTATACAAATTTCACCTGCATATTAACATGTCCTTGATCTATGACATTAAAACTCATTCTCGATGCATGAAGGATGAATATCACCATTGACTAAAGCTAAGGCCGCCGTCACACGGAGACCAAATGGTAACGTTTCGTCACAATCGTCTACAGTGAGCAGTACCACTCTGTCTGTCCAGCGCCACGAAATCGTCAAATTTCAGCCTTAGTTTGGAACCAGCTTAGTCATACCATTATTTCAGAACCTGAAATCATTGTGTGACCAAACTGGTCCCAAACTAAGGCTGAAATTCGACGATTTCGTGGCACTGGACAGACCGAATGGTACCACTGACTGTAGACGATTATGACTAAACGTTACCATTTGGTCTCCGTGTGACGGCGACCTAAGCAAGGAACCGGCCAACAAATATGACCGTCGCTTCCTTCTGTGCAGGAGAAGTGTCCTGTGGAGGCTCTCCACTGCCACGTCTGCAACGTGACCCAGTTCTCTTCCATAGCCGTGAGTTGTGATAGCAATACTTCCCAGCTCAGGGGGATACAACTATTGTATTTGTGGGAATTAGCTATCCAAGGGGGAAAATGGGAGGTCCTGAGGCTGATTTGTGAGGGCTCGTATAATCAAGACTGACTTCTTAGACTGCATTTTATACTGAGAAGCATTACTTGTTGGTCTAGTATAATCCTTGAATTGCAACACCTGTATCGGCCGTGTGTGTTGGCCATTTTGTATCGAGGTATATGTGTTTTTAAGGCCTAGATAACCAAGAGACCAATGTCTTTAACAGTTTTGGTTATCGAGACTCATTACTTGTTGTCGATCTGTCCGTAAGAACTAGTATAACCCATGAACCTGGTTTTATGCGTATTTTGGAACTGGAAGGCATGATTTATTGGGCTGTCATCGTTGTTTACAATAGGTTCTGCGTGTATTTCGTAGATTTCTGATCCATAATAGAATTCATGCTGGTCGATCTACCTAGATTTAGGTTGTGCGATTTTCACCTCAAGAGATGTGTAGGAGAATATTTGTCATGTCAACCTGATGGACTTGACTGTCTGTGTGTGTGTGGGTATGTAACTGAACATTTGCATTAGTCAACAACAGGGGATGGTATTTTTTTTCTGAGTAAATATAACAGGAATTAAGATGGAAATTTATCAATACTCAGTACATCGTTTTTCCATGTTGGAATCGATTTTTTTTGTTTTATCTATACATCATGTTCGGCTTAGTTTGGAGCTTTAGTGTTTCATTGCACATACAGAGGCATTACAGGGCAGTTTTGTTGTTCCGAATGATTACTTTGACGGAAAATGGGTATTCTTACAGGACAGCTGGAGAGTAGAGCTGAGGTTGGATGAAATAAAATAACCAAAACTACTTGAAAATAATTTCACACATAGGCAGTTATTGTTACTGTGACCAAAATGCCCACAACTACTTGAAAATAATTTGCATATTAATAGTTATAAGTCCTGTTTGTGGTCAGCCAAATTGGTTATTCATTTGTTATACCAACGGAAACGGTGACAAACACCTTGATTCAACGAAAAAGAGTGCATGTACTAAAAATTGGGAAGAAACTTCTTGCTCTCGTGCTTAGGGATAACGCAGTTGAGCTCACCACACGATATTTCGCTTCTCAAGAATGTTCTCAAAACCCGCAATGCCATGTTTGGGAAATTCGCCTCACCCTCTGCGTTCGCCTGATCACTCCTACTGATCATCGCTTAACCCTATAACGACCAAATTGTTTCGGTCTTCAACAAAATATTTCGGAAATTTCCCTTAGAAAATCATTCATGAAACCCAGTACAGTATGAAGTTTTTATCGAATCATTTAGAATATAAGAACGATATGAAATTTAAATGTACCATGGAATTCATTATTCAATGGTATAAATGTAGAGTGATTTCTTAATAGCCTTCATAAAGGACGGCGATCGGTTAATCATCTGTTCTAATCATTTTAGTTGTTTCACCTCGATAATGGAGTGGTTTTCTCGGCTTGGAGACCCATATTATAAATATTTGCTTACTGCTCTAATTGGAGCATACACGCAGAGTGCCCACCTGAACGTGAATGGTCTTTGAAATGTCACTATTTTAAAGAACTGATTTACCACAAGCAATACAGTTGTAGTAGATGTTTCTTAAGTCTAGTCAATGTGTGAGGTCCCGAGCTGAGAGTTAGGTAGGCCTTCTTTTTGTTGAAAAAAAAACATGTTTATTTCGTTAAGGACCACCTATTCTCGGTTCACTGCTGTCCTGTTTTTCAGCTCCTGCTACGTTCTTTTTAAACTTTTTATCTTGTTTCAAAATCTTCTTTCTCAACTCACTGTTTCTATGTCCCTTCTGCATAGATTCCACGTTCCCTTCATCTGCATACTAAATGGTGCCTTTATCCTTCCTCCCTTTAAACATCTTTGTTGTGGTAAAGGAAGGCTTAAACTTTCTTGTAATCAATTATCAATTGGTCTTTGAAATGTCACTATTTTAAACAATTTATTTACCACAAGCGTAACTGTAGGAAATGTTTAAGTCTAATGCATTGGTCACATTTGAGTATAGCTAATTGTGGGCCCGAATTTTCAGAGCTTCAAGCAGCACCAGCGAAGCAGCGTCCACGAAGACATGCTCTCAGCTCTCTACCGCAAGAACTCGGCCGTCCTCGACCTCCTGCGCCAGCAGTCGAAGGTGCGTGCTACCTCGTCAGTCTGATCGGGATGTCGGTTTTGAAACTGCGATCTACCCATGATGATGCCTCTCACTGTATTTTATGTTGAATAATAGGATATTCGTGTGGAGGCTTGCTCTGTTTTTTTTTTTTGGAGAATTCATTTTGCTCAAAATGTCACGCTTGAAATGGTAATCGGAATGCAGCCATAGTGGTACATCTCACTGCATTTTATGTTGAATATGAGGATATTTGTGTGGATGTCTGTACTGTTTTTTGAGTGGAATTTGAATGTTCAGTCTGCTACAGATGTTTAAGCCTGAAAAGGCAATCGAACTGTTGCCATGATGATGCCTCACATTGCCTTTTTTCGTTGAAAATTAGTGTATAGGTGTTACGGCTTGCTATTTTTACAGTGGAATGTTCATTTTGCTCGAAATGTCATTCCTCTTGGAACGGCAATCAGTACCTTGCCATAACTAAGTTGTCTGTATTAAAAGTATTTATGTAGCCGCTTTTACTGCCTCAGAGGAATTTGAATGCTTTCAACTATCCTCCCTCGGGGGGATACAACTATTGTATCTATGGGAATTAGCGCTCCCAGGGGGAAAATGTGTGAAGGCCCGAGCTGAGAGTTAGGTAGGCCTTTTTGTTGAAATGAAATGTTTTTGTTATGTTAAGGACCACCTTTTTCGGTTCACTGCTGTCCTGTTTTTCAGCACCTACTACTTTCTTCTTCAACTTTTATCTCGTTTCATGAACTTCTTTCCCATCTTACTGTTTCTATGCCCCTTCTGCATAGATTCCGCATTCCCTAATATCCATACTAAATGCTGCCTTCCTCCTTCCTCTCTTTGATAGTTTTTTTGTAGTGGTTAGGGAGGCTTAAACTAACCTCTAATCTAATCTTTCAACTATCCTTTTTGATTCCCACCAATCTGTGCTTCTACTAGTTTCAAAGGTAAACTTTTCAACGGTCTCAACACGCGTTAAATGCGAGCTGTAGGTAAAGCAATTCTTCTACGTTTGTGAATCCATTTCAATCTGCAGAGATGTTTTCATCAAACTAATACGTGGCAGTTCTTTGAGCTTTATTGTAACTCACGACATGTGAATCATAACTCCCAACATCTTTCATGTGAGAAACTCTTCCATTAATAAAAATCATTGGTGTAATCCCTTGTAATCTTTGCCATGCTAAAGAAGCAACTGTTTTTATGGGAAGTAAATTCTTAAAGAAGAGAAGGAATTCCCTGTCTTATTTTTCGTAACAAAAGCTGAGTTACCTCTGGAACTGTGAGCGCACTAAGCGCTCGCGTAGCTGCTAGTTACACCCCCGCAGTCGGCGCAGTTTTAGTTGCTGGTTGTGCAGAAAGCGTCCGTGCCATCAGCTCACTTGATATTCAACAGATGTTGCTTTTAGAGTAGCCTTCGGTAAACTAACTTCTTGTTTGTGGTCAGTGTTCAACAGATGTCGCTTTGGAAGTAACCTTTGGTCGACTCATTTCATGTTTGTGGTCAGATCGCAGCGATGCAACAAACACTGGCGGCCACCGTGGATGACAAAGAGCCCAAGAAGAGCCAGTGCTACAAGTGCTTCTGTAAAGTGCCGGGGTCGCTGCAAAAGCACATCGCGTCGGTCGAACACAAGGTGATTTTTTGTGTAGGTCATGTCAGCTTTCCTTCATCATTTGGTTTGCCTAATGATTACGGGAATGGTACTCTACGAGATTTTTCTATGCACTTTCTGCGCTCCTTCCAATGCATACTAAATGCCGCCTTCCTCTTTTCGGAATGCCTTTGTTGCGGCCAGGGAGGCTTAAACTAACATTTAATCTTATCTTTACTCTGACAGGTAATGTAAATGAACAGATGTCGTAACTGGCTCACTGTTTTACTGATTCATGTTATTACAAGCATTGCGTTGTTTTGAATGAATAAATGCTAAAATGATGTCAGAGGAAGGCGCGTTCTTTTTCACGTTGGATTTGTTATGATATTTTGTGTTGTTGTTGCAGCTGGTGAACAACTTCCAGATCGTGAAGTGCTGCAACGTGTGGTTCAGCAGCAGGCCTGATTATGAACAGCACAAGCTTGGATTCCGTCATTTACTGGTCAGTGCAGGAATTTGGTGTTGCTGTGTGTGTGTTCCGGTCACCTAGCTCTCAAAGGTGTGTGACTACCCAGGTGTCCTGAGCTTCAAGGAAGTGTTGGAAGTTAGCCTTATTGTGAGGGAGTGGAAGGAGTCCCCCTAACTCTAAATGCGTTGTAATCTCTTGCTGTTTGATTTCCATTGAAATGCCTTTATTTCAGCGTTTTGTTAGGTCGTTGAAAGTAGGTGTGGTCGCTAGGATACTTCACAGACTTACCGATCATCTTAGTGTTCCTTCTGTGAACATCACACTTAGAGTTATTTTGTGCGCTCATGGCTGTTATTTTGAATTGTGAGATTTATATTGACCTCGTCCTCGGTTCAATTCTGAATATTGACGCCCTACACGAAAATCATGGCACAAAAATTTACCGTAATTTGGTTCTTTCAGTTATATTTTCTTTCACCATAGCATAATTGTTTTATTTTCGTCTGTTGCTGAGTCGGCTACTGCTGAGACGTTGATAAGCATGTTTTGTTCGTCGTTTCCATCGCTGCCGTCATTGTAATGGATGTTCTTTTTCTTTATTTAATTGTCGTGACATTTCTTTCTATTCGTCACATTCACATATATTTTCTACTCTCCATCAATCATGATAAAGTAATTGGAGCTGCCACCAGCCCGATTTTTGGGCAAATAATATTTATAGTAAATCAATTATCAATAACGGTCGTCATAATTAATTAATTATCTTTGTTCTTCGGTAAGCGTGAGGTCAGAGCTGAAGGCTATTATTAATGTGCATTTTATCATTATATTCTCATCATCATTTCTTCATCATCATTTCTTTTCATCGTCACCTCTTCCCAACTTACAAAGGAAATTAAAGACACGAGAGATTACAAAGGTTCGCTATTAATGCTGACATCTATCATGTCACAATGCTGTTGAGGGAGAAGCCGGTTAGACACATAGTAAATATGTTTAACTTATCTGCGGGATCCAGTTTGGCGTTGACGAAGTAAGTGCGAGGAGGCTGGCTGCTTTTACGGTCAGTTATCACTATTAATTAGAATAAGTTGAATCTCCAGTTAATTAACAGTCAATTGTCACTTTTACAGTAGTTTAAAGCAAAGCGGGTCCATCGCCGAAGTCGATGAACCGCAGTGGAAAACACCAGTGACGCTTATATGATCTTATGCTGTTTCTCTTCAATATCTCAGTTATTGAGGGAACCTTCTCAAGCAACCCCTGTGTTCGACTCCCCGTGTAAGACTGCCCTTTGCCCACTCCGGCTTGAGGAACTGCCGGCGCGTCTCCCTCTTAGGGAACAAGCATGTTAGGAAACAGACGTGGTACTATAGCAGTTAATTATTAATAAGTGAAAAGCCCAAGATGGTGATGAACATTAATTAGGATCCCGCATTCTATCTATAGCAATGAATAATATCCTGGATGATTAAGATTTCAAATACAAGAAGTACATTGTGATAGAGGAATGAGAAAGTGGTATCTGATAACTTGGACTTGTGGTCCCTCGGTTGCATCGTGGTGATGTAGAGGAGGGAAGCTGGTGATGATGGTAAGGCGTAGGGTCGGCTGGTTGTAGAAGAGCACGAGAGGCAGATTGTAGAGTTGATTCGAAGTTGTGCTTATCCGCGAGAGTATATCTTTTTATGCGGTTCTTTTCGAGGAGATGAAAGTCGTTGGCCAGACGTAGCATTTCAGTATTCCTCGTAGCGATTTCTTTATAATTAAAGATGTAGGGCGGTTATATCGTGAGAATATAACAAGCACTCCTAAACGACGTTCTTTTATCGCAAATTTCGTGGTTTGATGAGAGATGAATTTGAGGTATAAACTCAAACTGCGCCTGTAATTTATGTGTTTTGTTCATCACAGACAAAATATGAAGAGAAGCAGCAGAAGTTGTCAGATGAGCACAAGATGGAAGGAGTGAAGAAGGAAGAGGCAGAAGAAGAAGAAGACTCATGCGAAGGTAAGGTCTAGATGCCAGATTAGATTTTTCTGCTCTTTACTCTCTAATTTAGCTTTAAAATTTTTCACCAAATTTTAAACGTGTCTCAAGTTTTTTAGTTCAATCCAATTACGTGTGGAGAAGGCTAAATTTGAAAGCACCGACAAAGAAAAAGTTGATTTCCAAAAATGGTTCTGGAAAATAATTCCTTTAGAATAGTTCTACCATCGTTAATCACCGAATTTGTACCAGATTAACGTTGAGCTCAACTGCAGTAATAGTTTGAAACCACTGAAGAGGAATGGGGAACACTTCGGACAAAAACTGCCGATTTCTTAGCTGACTCATCCAGGCCCATATATTTCTGTTTAGCATCAAAACAAATGTTACTCTCACCAATTTTCACCAAAATGCATTCCACATCAAGATGAAATTTTTGATTAATACTAAACATCATAGATAGCTGAATCAGATGAGTTAGCTTAAGCCTCCCTAACTACAACAAAGGCGTTCTAAAGAGAGGAAGGATGAAGGCACCATTTAGTATGATACACTTAAGGTAACAGAGAATCTGTGCGCAAGGTGCGTTCCAACACAAGAATCCCTGCGCACAGAAATAGTACGTTTAGAAGGAAGTTAATAGAACCAAATAAAAGTTGAAAAAGAAAGTGTTGGAGGCTGAAAACCAGGCCAGCAGTGAACCAAAAAAGATAATCAGTAGGAAAACAAAAAACCTATTCTATTTTAGCTGAACTAAGGCCTACCTAACATTCAGCGGGAGACATATTTTTCTCCTGTGAACGCTAATTCCCATAGACCCAATAGGGGTATCCCCCTGAGGAGGAACATCGTAACTCTACGCACATGGCATTAAGCTGTTACTCTCGAACGTCGTCAGGTACTGGCTGGGCATTGCTAGCTAGCAGTGATGCAGATGAGAAGCTTTGGTGGCCTTGATGTGATGTGCTTTGTAGACCTGCTTTTGATGAGCTGTGTAGACTTGCTTTTGATGTACTGTATAGACCTGCCTTTGATGTACTGTATAGACCTGCCTTTGATGTACTGAATAGACCTGCCTTTGATGTACTGTATAGACCTGCCTTTGATGTACTGTATAGACCTGCCTGTGATGTACTGTATAGACCTGCCTGTGATGTACTGTATAGACCTGCCTGTGATGTACTGTATAGACCTGCCTTTGATGTACTGTATAGACCTGCCTTTGATGTACTGTATAGACCTGCCTGTGATGTACTGTATAGACCTGCCTTTGGTGTACGGTGCAAATCTGATCAATGTGCTGTGTATAGGCTTAACTGAGCGGTACAGACCTAACTTGAGTGTGTGTTGTAGGTGCGGGCGAGTGGTGGCACCCAGCAGACCGAGCCCTCAGACAACTCCACCGCACGCCTCAGGCGTCGGAGCCTCTCACCTGCGCCGCTCTCTCCCCCTACTCTGGCCTCACCCCTGTTGGTGCGTGCTCTGCGTCTTGTGTTGTTCTCTTGTATTGCAGTAGGTCGTCGGGACCCGGAAAACTGAAATTAAAAGGATGTTTTATTCCAATCCAGTGTGATACATTGGTTTACGTGCACTGCGTCTGCGTCTCAGTTGTATTCCAGTGGGTCGTCGGCACCAAGGGAACTGAAATAAAAAAGATGTTTTATTCCTGTCAAACCTGATACATATCATCTTGTACATTGGTTTGCAAAAACCTTATAATTAACACCAGGACGCATTGACGGCTACAACCCTAGTTAGCTGATACCTATTTGCAACACCTGGGTAGAGTGGGGTTTTGTGGTTGAGTTCTCTTTTTTTCCTAACGGGGAGAATCACGAGGTGGCACTGCCGGAATTGAACTGCCGACACCTTCCCGTGCTCTTAACCACTGGGCCACGGTGACCAAATACTTGAGTGGAAAAGTTAAAGCTCATTTGAAATGTCTTAAGTTGTTGCTTTTTTTCGAATTTTGAAGATGGGGTGCCCTGACGCGATGTCTGCATGTTTAAAATTTAGCTGATGCCGTTGATTTTGCGATGGAGTTAACGGGTTACGGGTTGCCGAAGAGTTGAATCAAGTAAAACTTGTTCTCAGTTCCGTCTGATGAATTTAAACGACCTTATAACGATACTTGAACGTTTTTAATCTTTCTGCACCAATTGATTTTAGAATTACAAGAAAATTTCTGTATGACTCACAAGCGGGCTTTAATTCAAAACTTCACCAGGATGAGAGTGGATCTATTGAGTACATAGGACAAAAGTGGGTAACCCTTATTGGACATACAATATAGTGTGTGTGTGTAATTATTGGGCTCATTCCTGCTGGCGGCATCTACATGGTTCTTATCCTGGTACCTTGAGTCCAAGTATGCGAGAAGGATTTGCTGTCCTATATTGGGAGTTTTTAATAGCAGAAGTTGCGAAGCAATACTGAAGAACTTTTTGTACGCTGGTCTGAGATTAAATCACGAATATTTAGCCGAGTCTAAGCATTCAAGTGAAGTACACGGTCATCTTAAACATTGCTCTAATTGATCTTTGGTTCAATTATTTCTTTGTTCTTATAATTATGGGGTTTTACCTAAGGGTAGGTAAATGATAGTTTTTGCGGAATTCAACTTTGAAAATTCATCATTATTATTATGATTGTTGTTGCTAACTTAGTAAGCTTGATATTTTTGATTGAAGGAAAGTGCTGCCATGAATATATTATAAGAAATTCTTTCAAGTCCGTCCAGCTGAGAATATTTTATAACGTTCGGGGATTGATGACCATAGAAAAAGTGTTGTGGTAATGCGACCATGCGTTGGGGTGATACTCTGTCATGTTCGAGTGCGGCTCGTCTTGTTTTATAGCTTAGTTGCTCAAGGCTACCGAACCTTACGCTTGTCACGCACAGTTACCGCTCGTCACGCGTTGTATGCATTTGCACGGATCGCACGGTTGACTTAGTTTGATTGTTTGGAAACAAATTTGAAAAATCAACTTAACTGCTCAAAGAATGTTTCCATTTTCTTTATAAGAAATGTACAAAATATAAATGCGTGAGAGTATTTATTTGTTCGATATAATTCCTTCAAAAAAAAAAGGTCGCAAAATGGTTAAAATGTTATTCACTTACATGAGTACATAAGTGAGCAGTTTATCTAGTGGCACACATTTGTCCCAATTGGTAGTAAACGTGCTGAAGCGTTGTTATTCATGCGATGTTTTTATAGGGTTTGTATCAGGATTACACAGCAAACAAGTAAGGGATGAGCTTGTGTGTCCTGCCTAGTGAAGTGGGTATGTTGATTGTTGCTCAGCAGATTTCTCGCCTCAACTTTCATGTCATTTTAAGGGGAGTTTTAGAATGGAAAGAAAACTGTTATCTGTTCAGATAACACCAGCTGTTCATCGGAAGCCCGCGAGGATAAATTGAATGGTGTTCGGCCAACACAAATAATGCGTGATGTTTTTGTCCTCCGAGAAAATACATTGAAGGAGATTTGTGAATTCAAGTTTTGTTTTAGGAATTTAGCCATTGCCTCAGACGTGTTTGTGCTGAGCAGGGCAATCTTGGGCAATGCTCTTGTATATTTTAAAAATTTATTCAGGAATATAGAGAGGGGTTTTGCACTACCTAAGACGTGTTTGTGTTAAGCAGGCGAGTCATTCGTGCGATGTCGAGCTTCCCTGGAGTGCAGCGCGTGTGACGAGAGATTCGATCCGTCCGCCGCTGACATGCACTGCCGCTCCAATGCTCACTATCTCCATGTGCTCAACGCCCTCAAGGCTAAGGTAACGGGGCTGAAGTAGCGTTCTAGTGGGATCATAGCAATGCTAAAGTAGCGTTCTGTTGAAACAATCGCAATGCTAAGTAACATTCTGTTGAGACAATCGCAATACAAAGTTATCGTTCTTTTGAAGTCATTGCAATACAAAGTTATCGTTCTACTGAGATCATTGCAATACAAAGTTGTCGTTTTATTGAGATCATTGCAATACAATAAAGTTATCGTTCTATTGGTACCATTGCAATACAAAGTTATCGTTCTATTGAAATCATTGCAATACAAAGTTATCTTTCTATTGAAATCATTGCAATAGAAAGTTATCGTTCTATTGGTTCCATTGCAATGCAAAGTTATCGTTCTATTGAAATCATTGCAATAGAAAGTTATCGTTCTTTTGGTTCCATTGCAATGCAAAGTTATCGTTCTATTGAAATCATTGCAAAACAAAGTTATCTTTCTATTGAAATAATTGCAATAGAAAGTTATCGTTCTATTGGTTCCATTGCAATACAAAGTTATCGTTCTATTGAAATCATTGCAAAGCAAAAGTGTCATTCTATTGAGGGTATTGCAATGGATTGTCGTGTGTGTCTTTGTTTCTCGAGTCATTAAACTTACTTACATTGCCTTTATAGAATGTTCCCTCAGGAGGATACAACTGTTGTATCTATGGGAATTAGCGCTCCCAGGGGGACTATGTGAGGGCCCTAGCTAAAGGTAGGCTTTTTTTTTGTTGAAATAGAATAGGTTTTTGTTTTGCTACGGACCATCTTTTTTCGGTTCACTGCTGTCCTGTTTTTAGCACCTACTACTTTCTTCTTCAACTTTGGTCTTGTTTCATGAACTTTTTTCTCATCTTACTGTTTCAATGCCCTTTCTGCATAGATTCCACGTTCCCTTAACTCCATACTAAATGGTGCCTTCTTCCTTCCTCTCTTTGGATCTCATTTGTTGAGGATAGGGAGGCTTAAACTAACTAATGATCTAATCTAATCTTTATAAAATGTAACTTCCCATATCCTCTATTCTCATGTTTGACTCGGATGAAATTCGTACGCGAATGGTTGAGGACTCTACCCTGATAAGGCCAAGCTCTACTTCGTTTGAAGATTGATGCCACTTTTGGCTTGAACAAGTTTAAATAATGTTTTTTTGGGAGGCTTCTACATAACTCTATGTGTACAAACTGTAGCCATAAAATGCATCTCTTAAGTCATTCAACTATTGGTGGAGCGTCATTATTTTGTTTCCACATGCCGCTCCGTTAGGAAAGCTTGTCTGTGAAATGGAGCGCATGCTACCTGAGTGGCGATGTTGTGACACTGAAGCTCACACCTCACACCTCTTGCCTCTTGTGTCCAGGACGAAGTGGAGGCTGCTGCTGCTGCTTCCGAGAAGGCTACTGATGATGAACTGGCTAAGTCAAAAGAGGACACTTTGCAGAATCAGTCCAATGCTTCAAATTTGTGAGTAGTGATTGCTTTGATTCCGCATTTACGTTATATTAGAGTCGTCATTTCATCCGGCTTACGGTCGCCAGCCCTTGCAAACGCTCACTTGGTAGCCTAATGCTGAGGTTCATTTATACCTCCTTAACGCTCCATTCGAAAATTTACACGCGAAGCCTGAGAATTCAAATCGGGAAATGTGCATTGAGAAGTATGGGGGTATGCTTCTGTTCATGTCTACCTTCTCTAACGCTCTATCCGGAAATTTACTTGCGAAGCCTTGTAATTGAATTAAGCTGTGTACTGTTGGCTCTTCTGTACTACTATTTGGATGTGAAGCTCAAGTTAGAAAAGCCAAAGTTTGAGTGTAGCTTGAGGTTTAGTTATACTGTAGGACATTATTCAGTGTTCTGGGATATTGGGGTATACTCCTGTAATTAATTAACATATGTTCTTAAGTGGTAACTTTGGGGGGTCTCTGTCTCTCGTACTCTGACTCATCAAAACAAATCCGCTCTGCACGATGTTCTCAGTTATATTGGTTATAATTTACATAATAGATGGCTTATAAAATGCATCTCAGGACTACTCCTCTTTATCGATTGAGTAGCCGTGGATGAGTTAGTTAATTCATGCATCCTCGAAAGCATAAGTCTGCCGTCAAGTATACAGTTTATTATTGTGGGTCAGAGAATTGTCATTGAGGTTTTAGTGAAGACCCAGCAGCTCTTGCCCAAGTATTAGTCCTGCCTTCTCATGTGCACTTTTTTTATGTAGCATTCATATGTTGGACAATGCCTCTACCTAAGCCGGGTCAGATGATCAGGGTGCAAAAGAGATTAACTCGTGTTTCCGTCTTGAGCTCATGTATTTACGTTTGTTGGGCTTATATCTGTCAGGAAGCCCTTCATCTCCTCCCTTCCCAGACTTCTATTTACTTTTAGTGGCCTGCCTCGCGTTTCTATCCTAATTATTTTTGCCTGGCGCTGCACTTTTATTCTCTCCGTGTGCTCAGGCTATCTGATATTTTTCGTTCAGTCCTGTTCGAAAACACGCTCGCCGCTTTTACTCCATAGACCGTGTCACTTGTGCCATGAGATAATGGTAAATGTGCAATCATAAATATTTAAATAAATTTATTGCATCGTGAAAGCAAAATACATTTTCACTCGTTAGCAAGTTCGTTATTATATCAGTTAGGTTTTACGGACAGTTGTAGCTGTATTTCATCTTCAGGTGTTAATTTTGTGATTTAAAGGTCATGCTTCATTTCTCTTTGGTTTTTAGATCTGCTGTCAAGTCTGAACGTCCTACCACCAGCGATGATGAGGCTGAGGATGGCAGCGAGAGGGAGCGGCAGAATGCGACAGAAGAAAGTTATGACCTTGAGGAGAAAGAAGATGCGCGAGAGACGCGGTCTGATGCGTATCGTGACCACCGGGATGATCAAGACGACGATGAGGACGAACGCATGATGTATGAAGGGCTTCGTGACGAGCCGCAGCTCGAATTTGATGACGATGAGGAAGAAATTCGTGACTCAGAAGCATGTAATGCAAAAGATGATGACATAACTTCAGAATGTGGAAATGCGACTACAGAAGAGCTTGATGAATCTGCTCTAGTTGGCAGCCCTGTAAAAGGTTGTGCTGAAGCAGAAGAGGATGAGGATGAAGAAGACATTGACCAGTACGAATATGAATTGATAGAAAGTGAGGCTGAGAATAAACAAGAGGAACAAGGAAGCTCAAACACTGATACACAGTCTTTACAACGTAAGGATACAGAGCCTGTATCAAAACCTACGGCAAAGCTAGAGGAAGAAGCTGCAACTCCTCTTTCTCTTCCTGCCGAAAACGTCCCTGAAAATAACGAGAACTCTAGCGTTAACGAAAAAGAAACTGAGCACAAGGTGGGTGGCTCTACGAATGATGTTCATTTTTTGAAATCATTGTTGAGAAACTATTCAAATTGATCCTGGTTAACGAAAGCATTTCTTCAGGAAACTCGTTACTGTTTTTTATTAGTTCCCTGTTGAGTTGCATCTTGTTAATGATGATTTGTACCTCTTCGTTTCGTCTCGTTGATGGGCTGCGCCCTTGGTCTGTTGACCGTCTTGATTTTTACACCTGTGTTGTGCTTGTCACATGAACAAAAACTTCACAAACCTACTAAACCAGAGGTTCTCAATTTTTTTTCGACCTGCTTCCTTGAAGAAATTTCATTCCAACCTCGCACCCCTTGAACTAAACATGCCAACATATAGCCAACATTCTCTAATTTACCAGGACTTTCCTCGCACCCCTGTAATATCGTCTCGCACCCCCATGGGGTGCGAGCTCCTCAGGCTGGAAATCCCTGTTCTGAGTCTTGATCATCTTATTGAACTCCTAGTGTTGTTGAAATATGGTCTAACCTATTTGAATGTACAGCTCAAATTCGAAGAGCCAAAGTTTGAGTGTAGCTTGAGGTTTAGTATTACAGTGGGAAATTATTCAGCGTTCTGAGATGCTGCATGCAAGTGGCGCTTGAATTTTCCCCAGCAGGTGGAACTGTGGCGGTCATACTGCTGCCAATAAAGTTTGATTTTTACTGGCCAATGTTTTTTAACTTGGTCTTCCATCGAATGAAATTAGAGTGGTCTAACTTCGATTGAAGTGGTCTATGAAGACCACTCAGTGGTTTATGAAGACCACTCAGCATGTGGCAACCCTGCAATGTTACCACATCCAGAATGATCTTTGAGGTCAATTTTTACATGAGCCAAGACCATGTAGAAATATTGTGGTGGGAAAAGAAAAGACCACCGACGATCTTGCCCATCAATGCGCAGCATTACAACGCAGAGTCAAAAGCCCTAGCCTTCTGCGGGAAGTATATGTAGTCCAATTAATTCATTACATTTCCCGCTTGGTAGTGGCTCTTTTAGCTCTGCAAGAGGCGCTAGGTGTTACGAAGTGTTGGTGTGATCGTAAATAGTCCTCTAAGATTTGTAGAACTGGTGCAGTTTAACTAATGAATAACTATTGAGATAATATCTCGGCACTCTTCTTCAGTATCAGGCTTTCCAAGAGTAGTAAGTTTCATTTTTTGGTGCGATTTACGGACCATTTGAATTTTAATTTACAAATATAGTGAAATTTCATTCTCTGACTTATACATTTTTTAAATTGTTCTTGCTCTCTCGCACGTATAAGACACATTGCACTTTAACATCCTTTTGAGTGTCTTAAATCCTTAATTTTTATTCCTTCACATTGTTCTCACTACCGTAATTCGAAAAGGTAAATTACGTCAGAAGTGACGAAACTTCGATTATGCAACCTCTAGCCGTTGATTTCTACTTTCATTGCAGGAGCTGGAAGATGTGAAGCCTGAGGAAGAAACTCCAGAGGCGAAAATTCCGGAAGAGCCTGACCAGCCGCCTGCAACCTCGTGAGTTCAAATTTTAGATTAGATTTATAACTTTGACCGCAATAGGTTAAACTGAAGTTCAATATTCAACTCAAATTTGAAGTCATTTGTAGTAAGCAATTTTGAAAATAGTAAATATTAACTGAATCTTGCCTTTATTTAGTTTTAATCAAGTATTTATAAAAATGAAGATTGTGACTACTTGTCGGTTAGCAGCATTTTAAAAATCCCCTCCGTGGCCACCGGTGGCGCACGTTGCGGTCAAAGTGTTAAAGCTGTGGATTTCAGTGAGTAATTGATGGAGTTAGTATTCTGAATGGTACTAGTAGTAATTGGAGCTAGTATTCTTTCATATTTTAGTTGAAACTGAGTCAATGTTTTCGTACGTACTATTATTGATGGAATTGGTGGTCTCGTATTTTAGACGAGCAGTTAATGCAAGTGGTCTTGTCTCACGGTCATCAAGCACAGATGATTGGCCGAATAAATTTTGAACTCCAGTGTGTCACATTAGCGGTCAATGGATTTAGTACTCCAGCAGGTTTAGAATAGCGATTCAAACCATTTTTTATTATGATCTTGTCCTGTGTTACTCTGGTCTTTAACTTGAAACATTTCCTTGGGTTGCGTTCATTAGTTTTGGTGTCAGACGTTGAAGAGGTTGCTATCGTTTCTGAACGAGTCCCTAGACCTTTCCTGTACATGAATGGGCAAAGTTTTAACTTATGCATTTCTTGAACCAATGGTTACAAAAAAGGTAATTACTTGTTCGACCATTCATCTCATTTTTAATTTATCAATTAGCTCCCTGAGTTTTTCATCTACTGTTATTTGTGATTAACTTTTAATCCTTCAGTCAATACCTTGAGTTGATTCTAGTTTGGCATTTTCAACTATCCATTGTCACTGGCCCCTAATATTGATTCTAATTTGGCGTGTTCAACTATACATTGTGTAACTAGCCTCCTAAAATTCATTCTAATTTGGCGTGTTCAACTATACATTGTGTAACTAGCCTCCTAAAATTCATTCTAATTTGGCGTATTCAACTATAAATTGTGTAACTAGCCTCCTAAAATTCATTCTAATTTGGCGTGTTCAACTATACATTGTGTCACTAGCCTCCTAAAATTCATTCTAATTTGGCGTGTTAAACTATACATTGTGTCACTAACCTCCTAAAATTCATTCTAATTTGGCGTGTTCAACTATACATTGGGTAACTAGCCTCCTAATATTCATTCTAATTTGGCGTATTCAACTGTGCATTGCGTCACTTGTGCCATGACAGGACCGAGTCGGAGCAAGAGGAGGTGCCGGCCGTGGAGTCACAGGCAACACGGCGCAGCGGCCGAGCATCCCGCAAACGCGCCGCTGCTGACGACGCTGGAGAGGAACCCCGAGTTGCAGAGCCCACGCCCAAGCGGGGCAGGGGGCGTGGTAGGGGACGAGGGGGCAGGAAGTAAAGTGCATCGTGTCACATTCGCACTCTAGTAGAGTTCTCAACCTTGTTGTAGGTACTGAACCCCATACATGCATTCATCAAATGAAAAGTAAAATGTTTTTTTTCCTCCAAATTCAGAACATGCGTATGGAACTACGTACTGTATTAGTGCACAAACTGCACCATGCCAAACCCAGGGGTTCGATCTAACTCAGGTTAAGAACCACTGCTCTAGTAGTATTCTGCCCAATGGGAAGTGTTGGGCATCTCAGTACATCCCACCTCCTCATGAGTTTCGTGGTTAGTTCGCTCTTTGTTTCTCACATGCAGCCGGAGGCGCACTTGTGACGTTTAACATTAGCGTTTGATCTTTTTAAGTGATTTTTGTTCAAGGTTCTCGCTTAACCGTCATTAAAATGATCTAGCGAGTGAAACTTTATGTCAAGTAATATGCTAATTTATATTCGTCTTATTGGAAAGAAGTGAGCAACGAGAAATGAGAATGGGTTTATCACCAATTTCCGACCTCTTAGAAGTGCCAGCAGAAGTTGGACACGAAATATCGTAGGCTTTTTCTAACTTACGGTAGTCTTACTTCATTATTCAGGTGTACTTCATAGTTACGGTAATTTTTATTTTTCCTAAAATGACAGTGGCATCACCACGCACCCTTGATACTGTGGCTAATTACTTTTCCTAGTCATTCAGGTTTTTTAGAGAATGATAGGGTCTTTGTGCGTTTTTGAATTATGCTTTTAGTTTGGTATAATCGTATAGTGTTGTTGTCGCGAATTCTTTTTCAATATTTGAGTTGATTTGCTAGTTGTCCATGCTCTTAGAGAGTTTTCAGTGCGTTATGGGCTTCTGTTCTCGTCTTAATCACATCAATCTTCAACCCGCAGGAAAGAAACATGAACGAGAAAATGCGCGAAAAGAAACTGAATTATTTGGTGTTCCCGGCTATTTATTTTGGTTCGCAAAGAAGTGTCGAAATTCCTCAAACTGAGGTGAGGCCTTCCTACTGTGGTCTATTGTGACACAGCTAGATATATGCTGTAAATGATAATTACGCTTGCGTCTGAGAATACATTGAAGAATAAAGTTATTATTGGGATCTTTTGGCATTTCCGCCTTCATTCAGGAGTAGCTGTGGTATTACTGCTGCTCACGAACAAATGAAACCCCTACGTTCAATAGGAGGTGAGCGTAACGCTCGCTGCGTTAGGAAATAATGCTTCTTGTACTAATTAAACTCCAATATGTTGGCCGGACCTTTTATTTGTCGATGTAACCAATTAAAAAATTCTCTCTTGTGAGAAGTTGATGATTTTTTGCGTTCATCACATCAATAACTGCAGTTCATGGAGTGATTTTTGTTGGTTATTAACCGATTCTGCGCTTGAGAAATTATTATCTGGATATTCAAAATGCCCCTATTTTCTGCTATTTCACTTCTTCACATCTGTTTCGTGCAAGTGCAAAATATGCGGCGTTGTTAAATTTACAGGGTCGGTATTTTTCCTTCCTATTTTCTTAATTTAGGAGTCAACATTTCGGTGCCGTCTCGTAAAAGTGACTCGGAGTAAAATTTTTTTTATTCTTCAAAAAAACTAAAAAATCGGAAGAAATCATTTTTATTCACGTTCAGTGAAACATCAATTCTCAAAATTTGAATTCAACACTGAACCTTTCTTGAAACATTGATGTGTTTAGGCGTGCATGAGCGAGTATTTTGAACTCTTCAGTTTTATCTTTTTTGTATTCAGGTTGAACCGCGTTCCACAACATTAGGGAATCTCGTTAAAACCTTTCTTTATCTTCATAAAGAACGTTCAGCTTAGGCGAGATGCTGACGAAAGCAAACCTGATCTCGTTTATTCGAACAACATTCAGAAGCCATTCCGAGTTACAGCATCCATCTGAGTTACAGCATCCATCTGAGTTACAGCATCCATCTGAGTTACAGCATCCATCTGAGTTACAGCATCCATCTGAGTTACAGCATCCATCTGAGTTACAGCATCCATCTGAGTTAC
>JACJUY010000076.1:245027-264680 GCA_014220935.1 Platorchestia sp. MABIK
CCATCTGAGATACAGCATCCATCTGAGATACAGCATCCATCTGAGTTACAGCATCCATCTGAGTTACAGCATCCATCTGAGTTACAGCATCCATCTGAGTTACAGCATCCATCTGAGTTACAGTATCCATTTTCAGAAATTAATTGAAATCTATCATTGATGATCGTTTTAGAAAGCAAAGGCTTATGCATATTTATGCAATGAAAAATTGTTTTTTCAAATCTTTGTGCCATGAGCCGCCACCGTGATCGATATTTTGAAACCTTAAGATCTGCGTCAAGTTTTTTTTTAAACTATACCAAGCAGCGATTGATTTAAGCCTGAAGTGATAATTTCCATTTGTAGCTTTTGTTCGACGATATATGTTTTTTTTTTTGATGCACCGCCCCTTTGTTAGAAGCGCTCACTCTCCAGCATCTTCCTGTGAACAAAGAAATTTTACTTTCTTTAATTTTAACGTTGTCATAATTTACTTGAATTTTATGCTATTTTATCTTCTGTAATTGAATTTTAAAATTATCATGTAAATTAAGTTTTTCTTTTTGGAAATGTACTTCCTTTTAAATTTGTCAAATTCACCCAATGTATCTGAAATCAAGTAAAACTTTTACTTCACTAAGCAACAAAATGAAAAAGTTGTTTCTTTGGGAGAAACAAACATGAAGAATCAATTTTATGCGCAAAAAAGTGCATTTCATTGTGAGCGGAATGGCTTCAGCTGGGGGGTTGATGCATTTCATCTAGCTGTAAGATCAGCATTGACTTGCAAGTGTACACACGCGTATTCATTATATTAGTCACCAAATGACGCGCATGTACATTTTATGTGTGTTAAAATTAAATTGAAAGCGAAGCATACAAACTTCGTTTTCATCGTTTTTACGTTGCCAAAAGGAGTATTTTCATATTTATGGAACAATGACTATTGAAAAACGATTAGAAACTTTTACGGGTTCTTGTGGTTTGACCTTGTCGTAGATTGGTTAAAGTTTTTTGTGCCGCCCGTGTAATTATGTTGTGTGACGTACGTTGAAGACTTGTTCTTTTGAAACATTTTTGCCTTTACTCATTTTTCATTTGCAATGTTTTTGCTTAGGTCAGACTTACTAAGGAAGTTTTATTTATTTTTGTGCACTTTTTAAGTTAAACGTAGCTTGTTTCTACGGCGCCCGGTTTTAGTATGTATAGTACGGCGCATCAAGGGCGAAACATGAATCACGCGAAATCTAAAACACATGTCTAGGTACGATATTTTCTTGGGAGTAATTAGAAAAAAAATCGAGTGACATGTGTTCGCATGTTGCTGGCATTAGTTATTGCACCGTTGCCCTTAATCTAGTATTTTAATAAGTAGATCAGATTTATTTGTTATTTTAATGTCAATTGGGGCAGTGTTCAGCGTGTTAGCTTTTCCTTGTAGTTATTTCCGGAGGCGCGGCTGTGATTAGAAGTGTTCGAATGTGAGTCGTGCAGCGCTGCGAATGGACAGATAGAAGTGTTTGGCGTAGTTTATGAATACTAGGCATAATGAGCTATTAGGAGTTGAGTACAGTGTTGCAAACCGAGTGTTATGCGAGAAGCTTGTGAGTTTGTTCATTCTTAATCATGAATTGAGCAATGACTTGGAGATCGATATAAGTAGAGAGAGGGGAAAACGCATGTTGACGACAATGTTGTAGTATTGTTATAGTGATGTGAATTTGTATGTAGAGTGGGATATGAGATGCCAAGAATGACCTGTGAAAGCGAAACTAAATCAAGTAATATGAGGTTGATTAGTGATCAGTGATTTGTTGCTTGCTGCAAGAATTGCTGCTTAGACGTAAAAATATTGCCCTCGGCCTGTCTCTTTGTTCTATTCATCAAGATGAACAACGAACGTGTGCTAAACCTCAACACGGGGAGGTACGAAACTAAGCGATTGTCATAGTTCGTCATCTACTCAACTAGAAGAGCCAGCCATGTTTGAAGTAAACAAACGTAAGCACAAGTTTGTGGCCACTGAAATATGACCGGGTCCAACGTGTTTTATTATATGAATGCGTGTAATTTACGAAAAGAAAAATTGTTCAAGAGACCAGCGTGGTTTGATTCATGAAGTTAAAATTGTACGAATGAAAACAAATGCTGATATTTGATCATGCATTTATCTACCGTTCGGTAAATTAAAATTTTGGTATCTGATGTAAAGTGTGCAAGGGTTTGTAGCGGTGGGTCCTTTTTTCCTGTATAGATTCAAGAAGCAAGCAGTATGAATTTAGCATGCTTGTGTATCAGGGAAGCTATAATTAAAACTTTGACTGCGGCAACTAAATATTAAGTTCAACACCAAACTCAAATTTAAATTAAATTGTATTAAACTATTTTAAAAATACCAAACATGAACTGGATTTTGCCTTCATTTAGCTTTGATTAAGTATTTATGAAAATTGAGTTGGCGACTACTGGTCGGTCAGCAGCATTATGAAAATTACCTCCGTGTACCACCGGTGGCGCACGTCGCAGTCAAAGTGTTAAGGTTAGGATCAGAAAAGTGATGACGGCAATAAGGCCTGGGCCTTCTCTTATGAAAAGATAAACTGTGGGAATCAATTTTACCTGCGGGGTTTGCGGCGCCCTGTAAAGCGTGCTGTCTAAACTTTGACCGCAATTGGTTAAACTGAAGTTGAACGATCAGCTCAAATTTTAAGTCGATTGTAAAATGTTTTAAAAAATAGCAAACATGAACTGGATCATGCTTCCATTTTGCTTTGAATAAGCATTTATAAAATTGAATTTTTTGTCTACTGGTCAGTCATCAGCAGTGGCTCATGTTGCGGTCAAAGTCTTGAGAAGTAGATTGGCCGTCAACCGTAAAGAACGTAAGGACCGGTGTTATTCTGAAAGCAATGTTATTTGCAAACGATTGAGTTGAGTCGCTTCTCAGGGGAAGAGAATGATGAATTTGCTCTGTTTTTATTAATATTATTCTGCTGACAGTTCTTTTTAAATGGCTAATGTATGTGAAAAGTGAGTATAATGGCTGAAGTTCTTGTCTTATTTAAAAACTGAAAAATCGGTTTGAAATAGTTCTAAAAGCGAGTAAATGCATTATACCGATAATAGATATTTCGAAGTCGGGTTTCCTTATGCGCATTTCGTTCATGGTGCTTTGGTGTGAAAATGAAGATGGAATCAGGATGTTTTCAAAAGTGCGAGGGACCAGTATTTCTTCCTGCTACTAGCTCTAAAGCAAAGAATCTTGGCCAGCTCTTCGGAATTTTAGTCAGTGACTGCCTGCTCTGTATCTTCGTGGAGCGTCAGCATGGGCAGTGTCTAACACAGTCAACCGAGGTGATGTAGACATTGATCACCACCTCCAATCTGCCTTCTTCAGTTCAATTTCTCGTACTAGAGTGTCTGTGAATAACATTTGGTAATATTTAGCCTTTACATATCTGTGTTTTGTACAACTGTACTGTTTCTCACCCACTTCCGATTGATGCTGGATCTTTAGCTGTTCTGGGGCTTCAGTAACAGGGTGTAGAATTTTTGGAGAAACATTCCTCGGCTCTCATTTGAAGGGAGTGTCGATATGTTACTGAGGTTTTGAAGTGATGTGTCGATTCAGTAAGTGTTATCATTTTGTATCAGCAGTTGCTACTCGGAGTTTCAACATGGATAGATCTGTAGCCTCGATTGATATCAAGCTTACCTACAACTGCTGTCGAATGTCCAAATGAATAAATCTTGTTAGTGTGTTGTCTGACAGGTATCTTAGTGCGAAGTATCAGTAGACGAGCGAAAGACTGAAATAATTTTTGAATGTGTCTGTCAGACTTACAGGAGGGCAGTGATGAACTACCATAACTTAAATTTTATCGTACTTATCCAATTGTATTATAACAAAATCATGATCCACTGCACAGTTTTTACACGAATATTTACGGAGTTTTAAGAGGAATTTTTCATGTGTCAAGCAAAACGTAACACTGAAAGGATCTCGCTTAATTTTGATAATTTTTCCTGTGAGATCGACAAAATTTGACGAACATCTTTTATACTACGGATTTGCTGGATTTCTGTATCGTTGGCAGGAAATGACAAATACCGGATGTATACACATAGCATTTCAATGTTCTGATGTCTCAATAATTCCACTTCTGTATACAACTGACTCGTATTTTGTCAGAGATACTATAACCATAGGAAAAATATGTAACATATTCAAATGCGATAACTTGCAGGTATTCCAAATACGTAGGGCTGTGCGGAGTCAGTGAACATGCTGTACGACGTGCAAGTGTCAGCTGCGATTACATCTTCTACCATCGGTAATAAGTTAAAATGAGCGAAGTATCGCTGGTGTAGTTCGATAAATCGACGAGTGTTGTTCCTCCGTCATTGACCATCCCCATAAGCGGATTCTTCCGAAGGGAGTAAAGGAAGTTAGAATTTTCGCTTAAGAATGCGCAACCCGTAAAGATATGCTGAAATATTCAGCATTCAGAAGGTGACCTCAAATGCAATAAAATAAGGTCAAATTGATGAAATAATACGTTTCCAACAGGCTTGAAAATCTTGAGCTTCATGCAGTGCGAGGATTTCACTAGAGGAAAAGGAAACGAAAACCGCTGAAAATGTTCACGTGCGTGGGACAATTCTCGTGCGTGGGATTTTTATAAAGTTATGTTATTGTCAAATTTGCTCGCCTTACAAAAAAAAGAGATCATATCATGCAATGCTAGAGGATGCAAGTCATGATTGAATTCAAAAAGTGCGGCTGTTTGAGCTTTTCTCCACCAGAAATGCATGCTCTCAAAATGGCTACGATATTTCTTATCAGTCATCAACGAATATATGCGTATAGAAACTAACATCTTCAAGTGCGTACATGCTGGTCAAATCAGAAACATGTTACAAGTGAAGGTATTCTCGTCAAAGGTGACAAGATTAGCCTGGGACCTTTTTCGCTCTCAAACATTAGAAGGGTGAGATGTTAACGTGACCTAGCAGTTTCTACATACCTTCGCCAACGTTAAATCACCCACGGATGTTTTGCGCGATCATTTGAAAAGCTGAGCAAGAGTAGCGGTTTTGTCGACCTGATTTCTAGGAAGCGGCAAATGTTAATTGCTATTGGTTGCTTGGCCTGGCGATACTGAAGTGTATAGACATCAACAAAGCCTAGAGCAGGTCTAGTCTCACTCGTTACTTCAAGTGGACAAAACCACCAACATGCAGTTTCAATCTAACCCAACTAAATATACTGATGAATTACACACATAACGTTAAAACTAACGTCGATGAGCGACCGAAAACCAATTTGAAAGATCAGACTCGACCAAAGGTGCGAGACCAGATCCCAAATTTAGAAATCACGCTGCATACACCGTTAATGGACTTAATACATAATATGCTTCAGTTTCATACTGATAAATGATTTTGATGTATTGATCGCACCGCGTGCCCAAAATAAAGTTATAACATATACACAATATAATGCCTGGCTGCGCAAGATACAAAATTCCTCACGCTCCTTCCTCTGCTCCACCTCATTCAACTGGAGCCGAAGCTCACTGCGTCAGCATGTACAGCCCCTCGAGAACATGTGCGCCGCAGCACTCTCGCTAATCAACCAACGCTCACCTGCGAAATCCCTGAGACATCAATTAAGCAGGCGTAGTTACCACTCGAGTTCCCTCCATGCAACTAGTCATCAGCCGAGGTCTTGCCACCGCACACGTAGTGATTTTTGCGAACATTGAAAAAAGTAGATGGTGACCCATGAAACTCTGACGATGCACAACCGCCGGGCCTCACTGCTGTATAACTTACAGCTCTGAACTCAAAGATGTCATCACACTAAACTGTCCTCTCCTTGTTATTCTTCTGAAGAGTATCTCTCGCATAATCACTAATCCAATACTCTAATAGTCATTAAAACGATACCAGTATAATAAATCGACTTCTATTTTAAGGGTTAGATAACCGAGGTCATTTTTTTCAACAGCGTAGCCATCTAATAATGAATTACTTTGATTCATTAAATGAGAACATGGGTGAAACAGCGAGGCAAAGACAGGAAAAATGTCAACGAAAAACAAGGTACTAAAACATGGGAGAAATGTCAATGAGAACGTGGTGATATAAAAGCAAAGCTGTGGTAATTAGGAACGATCAAGATAAATTATTTCGGACCTCCTTACATCTGAGATACGCCAAAGAGGAAAAAAGAAGGCTTTATTTCGTACGAGATCAAAGGAATGGGTACTCACTGCACAAGGATATGTTCACAGCACAGTAGTGAACCAGAAAAAAATTGATCCGTTAAAAACATCTTCGCCCATGGAGCACTAATTCCAATAGTTACGTGATGTTCCCCTTCATGGGATAACGAGTGGGACAACATCCCTGCGTTTTTTGAAAGAAAAAGTGCCTGTGATAATGAGGGCAGAGTATGGGAAAGATGTGTGTGATGGCTATTTCAGAGGCATAAAATGAATACTTAGCAGAAGGAAAAAATTCTACTGACATTTTATGGATCTAGGCTAGAGGAAGTACATTATTGAGGTTTTAAGGATAAAAAAAAAAATGTAGCTAAGAATGTAATAAAAACAAACGTTTCGGATTGTGAAAAATCGATCTTCAGTATTCTGAACCTCTTCATTTTCAGTGCATTGTAGAAAGATTTTTCTTATAATCCGAAACGTTTGTTTTTCTATATTTTTAGCTACGTTGGTTTTATTTTTTATCCTAAAAGTGAGATCCCTAGGAATCGGTCTATTTTGTTAATTTTATTGAGGTTTTATGCTTACTTGAATGGATGCCACTGAAAATGGGTGTCAATCGTAAGAAGTAACCGGTTGCTGAATAAAAACATAAGGGAATTAACAAGAACAATGGAAGGATGAATGTAAAGTCAAACTAAGAAGAACATTTTGAACACTATAGCTGACAAACACGATTTGGAGGATGAGAAAAACTAGACGGATATGGAGAAAGTCTTGGCGCATTGGGATCTTGACATCAGTGCAAAAACAATTGCATTTGAGAGCCTAAGTTTGTTCAGAACATTTTGTGGAGCATGGAGGCCCTGGTAGTCAGGAGGCAATGTGTGACTTAGAAATAATGAGGAGCAATAAGTGGAAGTGATGAGATTTGATGAGCGAAAAATTAGATGCTGAAATAGAAAAACAAACGAGGTCAGCCAGCTGTCGTACAAGATAAAAGCCATAAATTAAACAAGGTAGTTTGGGTAAATGTTTCCATTGAGTGAGTATCATGATGGAGACGAATAATAATATCGAAAGGTGTGTGTCGACAAAATCAACATAAAAACAAGCAAGGAGGCGACTCCTTCACTGCGTGAAGATAAGAAAATGCTGAAACTTAAAACTCACGGAAGGTGTTCCTAAAGAAGATCAAAGAGAGTAGGATATCAATAGATGTAGAAGAAGAGGCCAACTATTGTACTGCGTTAGAAATGCTTACCAACATATAACTTTGAGCAGTTATTATGCATCAGAACGTTCTTTCATCAGAGATACAGAAGAAGCAGCGCGAGATTTAGGAAAGGAAATAACATGAATAAATCACCGAAAACTGCAAGTTTTAACAAAATTTTTGGCCCAAAAGAGGCGGAGGTGTTTGGCAGTAGTTGGGGAGTGAGACTGCACTCGATTCGGAGAGAAGGTGTGTAGGAACTTCTTTGTTCTCCCGGAAACAGGAGTGCACTTTATAGAAAGTGAGCCTTTTTTGCATTATATAAGCCTAAATCTCTTTGTTTATTCGCAAACTCTGGCTATGAAGGCACTCATAAGAAGGACATTACAAAAGCCAGAGTGAATCACAATACAGTTCAAAAATCCCATTCCTGAATTGAACTTCGCATGTGTTGTTGACAAAATACCAGGATATCTGATTCTGTTTACAATACCTTCGCCAACAAGAAACGCATTACATTAATACCTGGAGCACACCTTCAATCTGTATTTCTACCAATAATAAAACTACTATAATTTAACAGGTTTCAATAGCGAGACCGTATCAAAAGATCCCATGCCTATGATAGGGTTCTATTTTTGCATCTTTAAAATCGAACAGTGACAAAAAACACATACCTGACCCCAGCGCATGAGAAACCAGACTGGATGACGAAAACGAAGCAATGGCACCTTGACATCAGCACAAAGAAAGTATCGCCAGTTGCACTTAACACAAACTAAACTTTACCTGCACAAAATGAGCGTCTCATAAAAAATAACACTTGTCCACCAGTTCGTTTCCTTGACGTACTTTTGGCGTGCACGGTAAGACAAACTAAGACTAGTCCACACGATAGACAGGTACCTTATCAATAAAAAAAACTGCCTGTATGGCAAATTCCCAAATGTCAGCCTGAAACATTAAGTCACCATACTTCAGTAAAATAGTCCGGCCTACAACGGTGCAAATATACTATCTGCGCTGGTCAACTGGAACTGAACCAAAAATAAGACCACCAACCAATCACTCGAGCGCCCTATCTTTACAAGCTAACAGCGAAAAGAAAGAGGGTGGCAAGCTCAAGCCTCAGCGCAGCCCGCACTCTGCCAAGGCTAGTCCATAAAATAAGGTTGTCCGCCACGGTTCCGTCGCCTCGTCAGCACCTCCACGCCGGTGTCGGTGATCAAGAAGGTCTCCTCGAACTGTGCTGACAGCTTCCCGTCACTCGTCACTGCTGTCCAGTTGTCCGGCCACTGCTCGTCTTTCCACGTGCCTGATGGCCAAAACTCCATGAACATTTGCTTTTTTTTTCATGATAAAGGCAAAGAATAGATTAGATGTTAGTTTAAGCCTCCCTAACAGCAACCAAGGCCTTTCAAAGAGAGGAATGAGGAAGGCACCATTTAGTATGGGCTAGAAGGAACGCGGAATCGATGCACAAGGTGCATAGAAACAGTAGATAGAGAAAGAAGTTCATGAAACAAGATGGAAGTTGAAGAAAAAGATGGTGCTAAAAAACAGGACAGCAGTGAACCGAAAAAAAAGGTCCTTAGCGTAAAAAAACATTTTACTTCAACAAAAAGAAGGCCTACCTAACTCTCAGCTTGGGCCCTCACACATTTTCCCCCATGAAGTGTTAATTCCCATAGATAAAATAGTTGGATCTCCCTGAGGGGGCGCTAAAGGCAAAATCGCAACCTAAAATAACCCTTAGCAAAATTGAATTTGACAGCAAAATCTAAAATGCCCCGCGTGAAGTTCTTCAAAAGGCGCTTTGTGAGATGGCAAGATTTGAATATTAAAATTCTATTCGACAAAAAATTTCATGAATCTTATTTAGCCCTGGAATTCATATTGCATTTCCCAGCTCTACGTTTTTACCGAGCGTTATCCTCAAAGCAAACTATTCTCACTCCCAACTCAAGTGCTTGCATACCCAAGCGAGAAAGGCATGTTTATGAATCTCCTACCCTCAAAGCTACAATAAGTAACCTCAAACTTGCTACAGATTAGATTATATTATACCTGACCTGTGGCGTGAGTTAGTTTAAGCCTCCCTATCCTCAACAAATGAGATCCAAAGAGAGGAAGGAAGAAGGCACCATTTAGTATGGAGTTAAGGGAACGTAGAATCTATGCAGAAAGGGCATAGAAACAGTTAGATGAGAAAGAAGTTCATGAAACAAGATCAAAGGTGAAGAAGAAAGTAGGTGTTGAAAAAACAGGACAGCAATGAACCGAAAAAAAGTTGGTCCATAACAAAACATAAACCTATGTTATTTTAACAAAAAGAAAGCCTACCTAACCTTTAGCTCGGGCCCCCACATTGTCCCCCTGGGAGCGCTAATTCCCATAGATACAATAGTTGTATCCCTCTGAGGGGTAAACTTGCTACATAAATTAACACAAAATAGTAAAATATGTCACACATTCATATGTTTTTTAGCTGGTCTACACCAACCAATTCTGGTATACGAGATACTCCAAAATTTAAATTACCACCCACTCTGATGCCACAACTCGTAAATTTCAAACCATGTTTTTCTTTTCACTCGGTTCAGTGTCGCTCCCTAGATAGTGTAAAAATGCCACGCCACAATGAACAGCTTTATCAAGAACTTTGCGAAAACCAATAAATTTAGGAGCTTGTTTCACACTTGAATTCGAAACAAGATTCAGAACTATTCTAAAGTTGAAGAACAAGGAAATGGAAATTTTCAAGATAGAAAAATATATCCCTCTAATTTAAAAAACACACCATAAAACTTAGGATGACAAACCCCACCACTTAGATAACCACAGTAAAACTCAAGATGACATTTCATACTCCATTGTTCGACAGCTATACACAAGACTTACCTTCAGATATCATGGGTTCTACAGTGAACGTGTGACCGGCCTTCATGATGCCAATTGCCTTGTTTTCTGCAACAAATGAGCATTTAAAAGCACGAAAAAGACGGGCTTTCCCCATTTTTCACTTTTCCCAGCCTGGAATTGGATTTTATTAGTAAATTGAAGAATATCTAGCGAATTTTCTAAATTCAATGGCGGAAAAATATCAGGAAAAGTAACAGTATTATGTAATTTGCAACAATTTGGAAAGTAACAATATTAATTTTAGTTAATTTCACCAGTTGAAATTAGTAGTTTGTTATTTGCCTTAGGACACGAATGGGGCAGGACATAACATGGAAGAGCAGCAATGACAAGGCCGTGCAGCACAAGACAAGGCCGGACAGCACAGCACAAAACAAGACAAGGCCGGACAGCACAGCACAAAACAAGACAAGGCCGGACAGCACAGCACAAAACAAGACAAGGCCGGACAGCACAGCACAAAACAAGACAAGGCCGGACAGCCCAACACACGACAGAGCAACTCACTGGCGTAGTGCGGGACAGAAGGCGTGGTGTGGAAGAGCTCGTGTATGCCGTGACCGCAGTAGGACCGCACCACGCTGTAGTTCTGTGCCTGCGCGTGTCTCTGGATGACGGAGCCGACGTCGCGGTACTTCACGCCAGGCCGCACTGCTCACAACAGCTTAGTCTCAGTACGTCTATTGACCCAAGTGTTAACTGCCGGCATTTGTGTACCTCTTACTAATTGTATAAATAACTTTTAAATAAGTGTATAACGTAAATGCTTGAGTTTATAACATAAATACGTAAATGTTTAACATAATTGCATGAATGCGTAAATGTATGACATAACTGCATAAATGTATATCATGAACGCATGAATATATAACAAATGCATGAATGCAAAACATAACTGAATCTTGGTCTTAAATCTTTGAATTCGTGACACGATATTAGCTGTTTAGATATGAAAAACTTATCTCAGCTGTATACACGTGTAACATGATATCAACTATATAAAATAAAACGGAATTTATGTAAACTGTTGAATTTCATTCAATTCAATGTCCTGAATTTCAATTTACATCAAAAGAATTGGAACAATTAAATTTGGTGAAGTTGAAGCTATCAGATTAGGTAAGATAGTTTAAGCCTCCCTAATCACAACAAAGGTGCTCCAAGGAGAGCAATGCACCATTTAGCAAGTAGTTTAAGAAACAGGGAATCTATGCCCAAAGCGTGTTTCCACACAAGACCCCCTGCGCTTAGAAGTAACAAGTTAAGGGGGTCAACCTAAGATTTCAATTTTTTTCATCCGATTCGTTTGAAATTTGGCCAGTATTTGTATTTGTTGAAAATAAACATATTTTACTCGTGTAACTTTTTCGATTCAGGCCTCATTTTTTTGAAAAATTCGAAATTTTTTTTTTTGGTACATCTTCATGGATATTTCAAAAGCTGAAAGTCATTGAGTTTTTATGCTAGAACAAAACCAAAGACAGTTTTAGAATCCTTGGAGCATTTCTAACAAAAGTATGGTAGAAAATTTTTACATTTCGCGTGTTGTGTTCTTTTTATATGTGGTCGAAAATTCAGGATTTTTGGTCCCCTTACGCTTCCCTGGGGAGGGGGATCTAGTGTCCGTAGCGCCATAAAATTTTAGGACCGAATAGTCCGCCACCTGAGGGTTCTTTTTCAATGAAAACATAAAAAATGCTCATCGGACCGACAAATGCCTGGGTTGACCTTAAGGAAGAAGTTCATGAAACAAGATAAAAGTTGAAGAAGAAAATAGTAGGTGCTGAAAAACAGGACAGCAGTGAACCGAAAAAGGTGGTCCTTAACATAGTAAAAATAACTTTTTATTTCAACCAAAAGAAGGCCTACCTAACTCTCAGCTCGGGCCCTTACACATTTTTCCCCTGAGAGCACTAATTCCCATAGATACAATGGTTGTATCCCCCTGAGGGGCAACAATTTGGGTATCAACTTAATTTGAAATAAACTGTTTTTCATTCATTCTATCTTGAGGGACCTAACACCCTCAACAAATGCTGAAATTCTACTTTCAAAAGTGCTAAATAAGAGTACATACGTTGGTCCGAGTCAACTTAGAGTAGTATAATCTTTGTGTTCATTCAAAACAGGCGCTAATCTAAAACATCTACAACCTGTCTCGGTAGCGCGGCCGACCAGCGATGAACGACTACAACCTATCACGGTATCACCACCAACGATGAACGACAACAACTTATCACGGTAACACCAACAACGATGAACGATAGCAAGCATTAGATGGCATCAATCAATCCGAGGCTACAGTAGAACTCACGCAATTCGATGACTTTCTGAAGGCACTCCCAGGTAGTTTTGACGAGATTCTTGGCGTCCTCGTTGACGTCGCCAATAAGCAGAGTCTCGTTGAGGTCGCCGTGGAAGCCTCGGTGGTACACAGTGACGTCGATGTTACAAATGTCACCGTTGGCGAGAGATCTCGTGTCTGGGATGCCGTGACAGATAACCTCATTGATGGAGGTGCAGCAGGACTTGGGGAAGCCGTGGTAGTTCAGGGGTGACGGGTAGCACTCCCGGTCCACCGATGCCTCGTGTATTATCCGGTCGATCTCGTCTGTTGTCACTCCCACATCTGCAACCGCTGCTCCCTCGTCCAAAACTTCACGTGCTAGCTGTGTATACAATAACTTTTTTCAGATAAAGCGACTGACATTAGATGCCAAAAAATGTTTGTAAACCATAAAACCTGTTTTCTGTAAAACCACAAAATCAAGATAATTTTTGTACCCACCTATCGTTTCCAAAAGATGTTTTCTTTATTTATCAAGAAGTTAATGCCTATACTATCAAGTGTAGGCATCAACTTCCTGATAGCAAAATATATCAGCCTTCAGAACATCACTTTATTACCTTAGTAGTTGGTGCCGAACCAATATCAATCAACACAACATATGCATAGAAAAACAAATGTCACCGCGGGTAACACAACTAAATCCGAGTTCTGGAATAATTTCAATAAGCACTTGATTTTCTCTTTATAATCACCCATGCTATACTAGAGACGCAATACACTTCATAGAAAACACTTGATTTTTTACTTTTTTTTTGCAATAAAAGAAGAAACAAAAATGATGTAGACAGTCATTAAAACAGATCACGAAAACAAAAATAAAAACAGGTTATAAAAAAAAGAGGGCCGGTTCAATGACTGTCTACATCATTTTTGTTTCTTCTTTTATTGCAAAAAAAAAAAAACCACTAGATTATATTAGTCGTTAGTTTTAGCCTCCTTACCCGCAGCAACAAATGCGATCCAAAGAGAGGAAGGAGGAAGGCACCATTTAGTATGCAGTTAAGGAAAAACGGAATCTACGCAGAAAGGGCATAGAAACTGTAAGTTGTTAAAGAAGATTATGAAACAAGACCGAAGTTGAAGAAGAAAATAGTAGGTGCTGAAAAACAGGACAGCAGTGAACCGAAAAAAAGGTGGTCCTTAACATAACAAAAACATTTATTTCAACAAAAAAAAGCCTACCTAACTCTCAGCTCGGGCCATAGAAAACACTAAACTCAGGGTAATCATGTTCTCACACTCTCACTTCTTGTTGAAAATACAAAGAACGTAACCAGAAAACACCTATTGACATTCAAGTAAATGACCAACTGAACTATATCCTTTCCATATTTATAAGTACGAGGAAACATAAATAAAATATCTGATAATACCAGAAGTTTACATAGAATACAGATGTGAGGGTCCAACAGAGCTCAATTACCGTGCCTCCATTGCTGCAATTAACTCTCACTGAACACCACCTCATATCTGGCTAATACACCGATCTCGGGCAACATGGGTCTTGTTGGGACGCACCTTGGGTGTTTCACCCCTCCCTCCATCTTCTTCTACTTAGTAACTACTTGTTTTTTATACCCCATTGCGCTTGAATATCGCCTCAGTCGCGGATACCGCTGGAAAATCTTAAATTAAGAATAATGTTCCATGCTCTTTATTTGTTAAGTCAGGAGCCCTTAATGGAAGAGGGCTCAAGCTTGACAAAAGGAGACATGATTACAACTTCACCACTCCACAACTAATTTTAATTAAACAGATGAAAGAAGCAAAAGTTTCGAGAAGAACGTACTACGTGACGCAACACTGCACTAAGCCGAGTAGCACTAAAATGCGTCAATGAGGAGAACCTTTTTTACTACACACACTTAGCTAATCAAAACTTTTATTAGAAATAACACTTAAAGATAGAAATAACACATGACACGTAGAAAATCAACAGAATAAGAACATGGCAAGAGTTTAAGAAGATAAACGAACAATTGTATGTGCACCCACAGATAAAAATCTGATGCAGGTAGCGTTCCAAATTCAGCTCTGCTGGCTTAGATATAAGGAACAGGGATCGGATTTTCGAACAATAGCAAGTACGATGCTATAACTGTGCCGCCAGAAGTTTTTCTGTCGACTTTGCTACCCCACAACAGCTTCTGGGTTAAGCTTTGGCTTCTTTTAAATAAAATTTGAGGACTTAGGCCAAAAACTTACTGCACGTGGCATAGCCAAGTAGTCAGAAGACCTTACACATTCAGCTGTTCGACGTAATACACTGCCAGTTGTACGACGTAATTTCTAATGACGTAATTCGTAGGAAAGCCTAACAATAAGACAGGAGGCTGACCTTACAAGCGACGCGCATGCTCTCTATCTCGTCATCATTGAGCACCCTGATGCTGGTGGTGCCGCGCAGCTTCTGTTCAGAGAGAGGAATGCTCGTGTCCGCGTAGTCGGGCCGCCCGATGTGCGGTGGTACTGTGCGCCGCGGTGTCTGCTTGAATGGCCGCAAATTTCCTGCTCAGCAAGGTCGTCATCTCAATACGTTACCTCTGCTTAATGGAACACTTGGTGACAATATACATACCATAATAAATTTTCTCGAATAGTTGTGAATTTCCCGAACAGCAAAGTGATCTCAATATTTTACCTCTGCTACATGGAACACTTTGTGACTGCATAAATATGTGATAAATTTTCCAGAATGGTCGTAAATTCCCTGTGTGGCAAGGTGCTCACCTCTCTTTAATAGAATACTTAGGAACTGAATTAATGTGTAGTAACAAATTCTTGGAATGGTCGCAAATTTCCTGCACAACGAGGCGCTCTCTCAATCCTTAACCCCTCTCAGTCATTGAATTAATTGATGTGCGATAATAAATTCTCTTGAATAGTTGTAAATTTCCTGCAAAGTAAGGTGATCTTGATGCATTACCTCTCTTTAATGGAATACTTAGTGACTGAAATTATTATTATATAAGAAAGTTTCAGCCTCCCTTGACGACGACAAAGATGTTCCAAGAGAGGAAGGAGGAAGGCACCATTTAGTATAGAGTTGAGGGAACATGGAATCTATGCACAAGATGCACAGAAACAGTAACCTAAGAAAGAAGTTCATGAAACAAGAAAAATTTGAAGAAGAAAGTAGTAGGTGCTGAAAAACAGGACAGTAGTGAACCGACAAAAGATGGTCCGTAACAAAACAAAACCTATTCTATTTCAACAAAAAGGAAGCCTACCTAATGTTCAGCTAAGGCCCTCACCTAGTCTCCCTGGGAGTGCTAATTCCCATAAATACAATAGTTATATCCCCCCGAGGAGTGACTAAACTTATGTGTGATAATGAATTATCTTGAAGGGTTGCTAATTTCCTGCACAGCAAAGTGATCTCAATACATCACCTCTCTTTAATAGAACAGTGACTGAAAAAATAAATGATAGATTCTTTTTAATGGTCTTATTTGCTCAAGAATATCGTAAGTATTAAAGTCAATTCATCAACAAAATTAACATTTTTCTTCATCAAAAACATACGCCTTTCAAATGGTTTGAATATTTGTTGAACAGGCACAAGTGAGTTAGTAGTCTAGCAGAACAATGAGGTTAATTGACTCTAAAATTTCATTCAGGAGAAGAATTTCATTCACAGAGAAGAATTCATAATTCATCTATTTTACAAATACCTCTTTTGAAACAGTACCCAGGTGAATATGGGACTCGCAAAAACTTTTTGCTGTACAGTTTCACTGCCTAAATTTTTTGGGTTTGTAGGAGCGAGTGTGCAGAGATAGATTTAGAAAACCCTACTCCATCAAGCGTACAAGGCAAATGTGAGTATACAAATTAGATGTTACTTTAAGCCTCTGTAACCGTAACAATGGTGTTCCAAAAAGAAGAAGGCACTATAAATATGGACTTAAGGGAATGCAGAATCTATGTACAAGGTGCATAGAAACAGTTTGTTGAGAAAGAAATTCATGAAATCACATAAAAGTTGAAGAAGAAATGTGAGTGCATTTACATACTACCAAAGATATGGAGATACTAATTCTTTACAAACACAACATAACCAGAATGAAAACTAAGAGGTAAAATGAAGAAAATGTTTAGTTTATACCAGTAGAAACCCCATGGGAAATGAACATGTTTACTTTTCAGTCTCAAATTGAATTAAAACCAAACATGAAAAAAAAACTATATTGCTCAAAATGGTGAAGCAAAACTTGTCAGATACTACAAGAGATTAAATAGAAGAACTCTCTTCACAAATGAAAGTTTTAAGCACAATCATTTTCAAACAGACTATTAGCAGAAGATAAAGAACGTAGACAATTTTGAAAAATAGATTGTGTTTTTACAAAAGCCATTGTTATTTTGGACTTTTTGGAGTTACTACACAAACATTGAATTAAAATTATTCAAAAAATAATTCGGAAATTTTATGCTATTAAAATGCTCATACTATTTAACAATCCTATTTCTAAGGCAAATATATTGCTTAGCTGAGACCCACAAAAAATAGTGTATGAACTAATCATGTATAAACTACTGAACATTATGAACTAATTTATACTGCCTAAATGGTAGCAAAATTATGATTTACTAAATAGTGTGAAAACATGATAGAGAGAATTTCAACACATGGCCTATACAAGATAGAACACAAAAATAATTAAATCATAACACAAGCCCCCTATTCCTTCTTAATTTCTTTCTTCTTACCCTTATTTGACGAGTAGTGGAGTCAGAATGACACCAGCATTAGAATGAGGGAGGAACTGCCACTCATGATAGAACTTCAAACAATATTTAGGGTATAAATATGACAAGACCAATTCTTTTGGATTGGAGCTATCTACAGAAGTGGACTTTGAAACCCACTCCTGAAAACAAAGAACTGGAATAGGAAAGTGCCATAACGTGAGTGCTGTATCTATGAACAAGAAAATATTGTGCTGCTCAGCAGGCCAGATAGGAAAGTGGCAGAACATTAGCACTGTATTTATGAACAAGAAAATATTGTGCTGCTCAGCAGGCCAGATAGGAAAGTGGAAGAACATGAGTGCTGTATCTATGAACAAAGAAATATTGTGCTGCTCAGCAGGCCAGATAGGAAAGTGGCAGAACATTAACACTGTAGTTATGAACAAGAAAATATTGTGAGAGTGGGCAGGCCAGGTAAGGAAGTGTCAAAACAAGAGTGTTGTATCTATGAAGACAAAACTTAGTTCTGCTCGGCAGGCCAGAGTCACTCACAAGCAAGACAAGTGTGCAGGGAGGTACTCTTACCTGTGAAGGTGTAGTAGGGCCATGGGTTGTATGCTGAGGACTCTTCTTCTCCTGTAACAAACAGAGACTTTTAGATATTGAAAAAATCATTTCATACCTATCAATATACTCATAACTCTATCAATCTTGTTCATAAAAAGCCAAACACAAGTCATTAATGGTGTAGTCACAGTAAAACCTTATCTTGTAATAAGCATTACAACCGTCCAGGTGAAAATTCAAGAGTAGTCATATAGTCTATTCTGCTGGAGGGGTTTTGAGGGCTGCTAGTGGAACCAGTCAAAAAGGGTATAAATTGGGTATTAAGGGTATAAATTGGCAGTAAAAGCTTTGCAGCATTTACCTTTATTGAAGCAATTGATCCGTGTGTAACAAAGAAAACTATCATGTCATCACACTTTCCTCACTGAACATAACTATTAAAAAATAAATTTGGTTCAGTGAAATTCTTGAATATGTTCAACCATGATTTGCTTAATAAAGGGTACCATCTGGGATTTTGACCTTTTTTCGTCCGATTCGCTTGAAAATTGGTCAGTATATGTATTTTTTGAAAGTAAACCTTTTTTACTTGTGTCATTTTTTTGATTTAGGCCTTACTTTTTTTTTAATTGAGTTTTTTTGATCCATTTTTATGTTTATTTTAAATTGTATCAACGCATTGAATTTTGATGCTAGAACAAAACCAAAGACAGTTTTAGAATCCTTGGAACATTTCTAACAAAGTTTTCTGATTAAATTGTTACATTTTGAAATTTTTTTTTTGGTGATATGCAAAACTTTATAACATTTCAAACAATTATTTTTGGGTTTGGACCTTATAAATTTTTTGGTTTTGTCACATTTGAAAAATTGAGTCGGATAACTTTGTTAGAAAAATGTTCCAAGGATTCTAAAACTGTCTTTGGTTTTGTTCTAGCATTAAAACTCAATGCGCTGATATAATTTGAATGGTAGAAATGTATTATTATTCAGGAGAGCCCAAAAACAAAATACACTCTTGAATTGCAATATTACACACAATTTATGTACATGAATGCAATTTCTTTGATCTATGTTGATGTGCAAATAATGTGCAACATTTTCCTTGTAAATTTCAATGTAACATAAGAAATAACGTGCATAAAAACATATATAAATAAATTTTATTTGAGTACTCACCATGTACCTCATTTATATAGGTCCGGGATTTTAAACTTTTCTCGTCCGATTTGCTTGAAAATTGGCCAGTACATGTAATTTTTGATAGTAAACCTTTTTTACTATATTCATTTTTTCAATTTAGGCCTTACTTTTTTTTTCTAAAAATGAGTTGTTTTATACTTTATGTATATTTCAAGACGTATCTCCTCATTGAATTTTGATGCTAGAACAAAACCAAAGACAGTTTTAGAATCCTTGAAACATTTCTAACAAAGTTATTGAATTATTTTATTCAAATGTGACAAAAAAAAAATTATATCGATCCAAACACAAAAATAATTGTTTGAAATATTATAAAGTTTTGCATTTCACAAAAAAATTTTCAAAATGTTAAAATTGAATCAAAAAACTTTGTTAGAAATGTTTCCAGGATTCTAAAACTGTCTTTGGTTTTGTTCTAGCATCAAAATTCAACGAGTAGTTACGATTTGAGAGGATCCTTTTCTGACACAAAAAAGAAACATACTCAATTT
>JACJUY010000076.1:269502-281316 GCA_014220935.1 Platorchestia sp. MABIK
TATATCTCAAAAATAACGCATCAGCGAGCAGAATGTCATTCGTGTAAAACGTTATTAAATGTGTTCCTTTAGTGATTCTTTGGAACGGAATTTTTAATTTCCGTGAAAGGCCTAAAATCAATATTGACCAAAGTTATTAAATGTGTTCCTTTAGTGATTTTTTGGAACATAATTATTAATTTCCGTGAGCGCATTAAACCCGATATTGACCAACTATTTTCATTGCTGATACTAGCTAATTTAATATTACTAAGCTCAGTTACTGTTGCAGAAATTTTCAGGAAGTGTTTTTCTATGCATAAACTTTAAATAAAGTGAAAAGTGAGCATGTTATACATTCCATACTTACTGAGTGAGGAAAGAAAAGAAATAATATTGCTTTCTTATGCAGAAGTAGGCAATTGATAACATATTGTGATCAATACTCAAAAATTAAATACTAATATCTAGTTTATAGAATTTTGTGAACTACTAGCTAAGTTTGATGTGCTTTTTTATTTTGGTCTACCCCTTGAACTTGAAAAAAAAAAAAATTTACTTCCAATAAAGTTCAAACAGAAATGTTGAAACATTGGTTTTTAAAATACCTTAACATTAACATCCTTAATTTATAGTAACACATTAGTATTGTAATACACATGTAAAATATTAAAACAAAAAATGATTAACAGAAAAGCACAACAAAAATGAGTTACCTTGGTTGCATAATCTTATTTGACAGTGCTTTTAAATCTAAGTAACTTAGAGAAAAAGAGGGCTGACAGCAAAATTAAGTTTAAACCTACAATAACTCAACTCTAATTTAAACCGAATGTCTCTGCCGAGTTTCTCGCATGTTTTTCAATACAATATCTAACCCTGGGAGCATCACTGAGCGCGCCAGCATGTCCTGAGCAAACCTTCAAGTGCAAGTCATCAAAATTACCCCCAGGTGACCGACCTACAGCTCAAAGTCAGGGTCTCCTATTCCACATATGATTGATTTCAAGTTAGTTTCAAACTCCTTTACCACTAAGAGTTTCAAAGAGAGGGACAGTTTTACTGCTAATTACACACAAATGATCCATTTGATTTTGGCCACCTTTCTTCGTGTTTCCATTCATACGCGAGATGCATTTCGTCACCTACTCGTAATTTAAAGTGTACTGTACGCAATCAAAACGACAAGGGAAGGGTAATTTTAATTTCAAAAAAACTTGCGACGATTCTATCACTGTAGACCGGCAATAACTTTTAGAGTCAAAATTCAAGAACGTGTACATCCTCACTCGTTCGCGTGGAGAAAATAACATTGTCATGAATGATGATTTCAGCGCGCTGTCACTACGAGTGCAGAATAGTTACCCCTAAATTCTTCCTGTATTTTTATGTTGCTGCAAATTTAGTGTTTTCTTTACGGACACAGCGTTAGGTGCAAGGCTCTGATTACTTTCTTTATTTGTAAGAAAAACCAGGACACCTAAAAGAATAGCCGTTGAAATTGTTTTAGCTTACAATCAGAAAGTACTTATTTTATTGGAATAACCATTCTAATTATTTCTACCTCCCAAAATTTCACAAAAATAGAGTCTAAATGCTAATAAAACTTTCCATGACTTGTAACAGCCAAAAGTTTTTGTAGTAGAGCCAAGGCAGAGCATTACATTTGAAACGAGAATTTCCAGGGTTCAATTTTTTTTAAGCAGATTGTTAAATCAGATTTCTTCTTCCAAATAATTATTCAAGCTTTACCGTTAAAAACAGCGCTTTGAATGAAATACTCGTAAGTATTTTTTGGTTTATTCGAATTTTAGGACATAAAAATTTTGTACAATAATATTTTATCTACCCTAAAGATAAGCTTAAGTCGAGTAATTTACCCTAAAATTGAAGCACAATTTGGCCCTGTGAACTGAGCGGAAATGTTATCCAATTTCCGAAAGAAAGAAAGAAAGAAAAGAAAAAACATTTATTTCCAATAAAGTACAAACATGAAACGTCGATACATTGGATTTTAAAACACCTTAACCTAAAGGCATCTTTAATTGAGAATGACACATTGGTATTGGGATACCCGTGTAAAATGTTGAATCAAAAAATGATTGACAGAAAAGCACATCAAAAATGAGTTCCTTAGCTCTGCCTAATCTGATTTTGACATTGACAATCTGATTTTGACATTCCGAGACGGAATGCATGTACCATTCCTCAAAGCTAAAAAAGTTAACCTCCGACATGAATGAATTTTAGTAAACTAAACATGTATAACCATTAATTAGTTTTCCAATTTTCGAACCTTACAAAACTGTTCCAGTTCAACAGTGTTAAAATGCGAAGGTAATCACTGTACTGAAAAGAACACTCATTTGCTAAATTTTAAATCTATCAATCTCTAAATGCAACGTTTCGACGTTACTAACATCATCTTCAGGCTGTAAAATACAAAAGAAACCGGTAAAACTATGTTGTAACTAATGTTTTAAAAAAGGAACATATTCAAATAATAGAAGTACTGCACATTCACAGGCTTAAAGGGCCGTTTACACTAGGGGACATTTCGGCCGTGAGGCGCGACACGTGTAAACGAGGCTCACCATTGAGTCTCATATTTGTGAGTGTTTATACGAAGTTCCCTATTCGCCAAGGTATTTACGATGCTCTTGAGTGTCGCGCATTACGAATTCGATCAGAGCGAATAGGGAACTTCGTATACACACACACAAATATGAGCCTCAGTGGTGAGCCTCGTATACACGTGTCGCGCCTCACGGCCGAAATGTCGCCTAGTGTAAGCACCCCATAAACCTAGCTTCAACGAGCCGGTTGGTATATCTGGTGTGCAATAACAACCAGTCAGCTGTAGTTTTAATATTGATCAAAATTAGTCCTATCTAGTCTTCTCGTAATGTGATACCTTCATTTTTTATCCAGTCTGATGTAGTTTAAGTTTTGGATTAAAATAGTTTACCAATATGACTGAGTGTCTCTTTTTTATTTTACAGCCTGAAGAAAATGTTAGTAACATCGAAACGTTGCCTTTAGTGACTGACATATTTAAAATTTTAACAATTGAGTGTTCTTATAGTAAAGATGATATGTAATTATCTTCGTATTTTAACCCATGTTGAACTGGAACAGTCACTACCTTGATAAAATAATTGCTTGATTTGAGTTATTATCTTATTGAAATGAAAAATTCTCAAACAACGTCGAGTTTTTGTCAAAAGATTTGGCGCATATGTTAAATTGCAATAACTTATGTTGCCGTAAGGTTTTCAAGCGTTAGTGAGTGCATGTGACAAATCAGAGTTATTGCAGGGATCCCGATAAAAGTCACAGCGCCCATAGCAGAGGACTACGGGAATAAGACATAATATGTTAGAGTACTACGGGAATAAGATTTTAAACAATTATAAGAGAGCGTAAATTGGTATGAAGAATCATAAATAAATTATTCTTCATCTTGAGCACCGAGTATATTTTCAGATAATTTCTTCAGTTTTTTATTTTCGCACAGAAACAAACAAACAAAACAAACATCGGCATCTTAGGATGCTTTATTTCCAATCAAGCCTAATACAAATGATCTTAAGCATTGGTTTTTCAAATGTCTTATTACTAACACTATATATAGGACATCATGACGGTTCCCTCGTGAAGCCGGTCCCCATTTCCGACACCTGGGTTGAGTGGGGTATTGTGCTTGAGCTCTCCCTTATACCCAACGGGGAAAATCGCCTCGCCAGTGCCGGGATACGAACCCTCGTCTCCAACATGCAAGGCCGATCCCTTAACCACTGTACCACTGCGAGAAAAATGTTTTTTACATAAGCACATAGTGTACTTGCAGAGTAAATAATTACGAAGTGTAACATTTTAGAAGTTAATTGAAATGCTGTTTCAATGGCGGGGAAATAATTATCAACATTAAAATAAGTATTTACAGAAACAAGAATTAATATCACCATTCGTGTATCAGAAACTTGGCCTAATATAACTCAATAAACTATGGAGTAGCAAGCATACTCACAAAGTCTACTATGTTGGAAAAATATTTCGCGTGAGCGGCTAAATTAACTTTCTTTAAATATTAAGTAGCAAGAACAATATGACATTAAACAGGATTTCAAAAGGTAAAGTTAAATAAACTGATTCTTCCACTGAATCTTAGTTAGATTTTAAAATATCTACAGTCACAGCCGTCATCTGCCAATTTTCTCTCCTAAAAAATGTAAAATTTATTAAACGAATTTTTTTAAAGTTCATCCGAAATATTTTCAGTAAATTTTCTATCATCGCGTTCAAAGTAGAGTGAAGGCTTAGGTATCAAAGAATTCAATGAAGAAGCCATATTTGACAGTAGAAACATCCAGCATGGTCTGCACTAGACTGACGATGTCAGGACAGCGCTGTAGCGGACACGAGGGAAAATTAAGACCTGGTGACCAGTCAACGTGACCGGGCAGCGGGGCCGTGGTGTGAACACGCTTGTGGAATTGGGGAGTTATTCTTGGTCTCTAATTTATACGATAAATCAGAATTGGGGCTATGCATGTTCCTGTGCAACCAAATTAGAATGGAAATACATTTCAATCTTCAATTTATTTTCTGAAGTAATTCATTCGAGGAAAACAAATTGGTTTTCGTGTAATTTCATTCTCATTGATTAGTTTGTCTGCAGTCAGTATTGCTTATGGATAAAAACTGATCTAAATCAAAGGGACGACTTTTGGTAGCCAAACGCTATTGCGAATGCAAACACTGTGTGTTGGTGTGGGAGAGCACACGCGAAGTTCCGAAGTGTGAAGTTTGAACATCATACGGTTGTCTACGCGTGCAAATACGGGCACGAGTAAACGTTTCTTCCTAGGTAGGAACACTGAAGATCCTCTGCTAAGCTAGGTGATACTTCGTAATCTGTCTCAAATATTTCAAAGTGTGTTTGTTTTTGCCTGAAATTGTGCACCTGGCAGTCTAGATAGTGATTGAAGAGTACCTTTGTTAAATTTACAATGCAAACACAAGGCCAGTTTCGAAGATGTCATCCTGTACACTACCCTTCCTTCCACTACCTCTTCCGCTTCAAAACACGTCGGTTACGGGAATTATAAAATGCAACGCGTTCTACCCGTTCGTTCATATCTCAAACATTACTAAAACAAGCGAATTTAGATTTTCAGGATCACCCAGTGAAAAATAAATTCAGAAGAAAGTCGGGGAACGAATTTTCACGAGCTCGATTTTGCTTTATCCTTAAGCATAAAGGATTTATTGTGTACGGGTCCAAGTATGATGCAGTCAAGTAGGGCCTATTTATTGCTGTAGTTGCTGCGTCCACCCCTAAAATGCCACGGCGCTTCCAGCTCATATATTTCTGCAGCACTGCTTGCATCACATCGCTTCTATGCATGTTATGTGCGCGTTTGTACGTAGGTATGAGTGTGCATGTATTTATATCCTCCTCCTGCTATACATGTGAACGTATATAAATGTGTACTAAACTAAACTGGCAACTGGAATTTTGAATCATAAATACCGCTCTTATTAACATTCACTCTCAACTTGTAACGTTACGTAATACTTCATTTCTCTTTATTATTGTAAAGCATTTATATAAGAAATGTAAATTTGTTGTGTGATGCACCAGTATACGTTTAATAAAGGGCTTATTAACCATGACGTTTATGTTAAAATATTATATTAAAAGACTTGTAATATCATGCTTGTATCCTAGTATACTTATATCTGTGTACATGTGTACATTTACCTGTATATGTGCAAGTATATACGAGTACATTTAAAATACATACGAGTATTTTATATATATACATATACACGCATGTATTTACATCCATACATTTACACACAACAGTTTCTGCAAAATTTTAATCATGCGACTTGCATTTGTCGTATAAACACTGTATTTGTTGCAATTTTCACCCTAAATTATTGACAGCATTCAAATAAGAAATCTCATAAATTTATTGTGTGTGTTATAACATCCTATTTTAGGCAGTCAACTCACCTTTATTTTTTCGTGTTCGCTCAAAAAAAATTTAAATAACTCCAGCAATGATGCTTCTATAAGCTTGAGAATAAAAAGCAAGGCAAAAATTGCTACACATAAAGTTATTTTTATTAAAAATGATTAAATAAAACTGAACGTTTCGGACTAACAGCCCATCTTCTTTTAATTATAAATGATCAAATAAAACTGAACTTTTCGAACTAAGAGTCCATTTTGCTTTATTAAAAATGACCAAATAAACTGAACGTTTCGGACTAACAGTCCATTTTCTCCCGCTTCAAGTCGCCAACACATGGTTCAGTTGTTCCGTTTTCTTTTACCGTTCATTTTTTCCACTTTTTTACCGTTATTGTTCGTGTTTTTCAAAGTTTAAACTTTTAGAAATACTTCATCAGTGAATTAATTTTTCGTCTTTTGGTTTTGTTTTACAGAGATTTTACTGAAGATGGACTGTTAGTCCGAAACGTTCAGTTTTACTCGATCATTTTTAATAGAAAGGACTTTAGGCCCCACGTGAAGCGATTTTTGAATTACTTTTTTACTCGAGAAGATTTTTTGAGTATCTGTCGTAAAAACCTTTAATATTATTCCCTGATATCAAGAAAGCCAGGCTTATATGTCGAAGTACGTTTAAACAGTTACAAGTGTTTTCACCCCAAAAGTTCATTATCTTTATCTTTATTGCTTTCATGAATAAACGAACGCTATTGAAATTTAATTAACTTACTATAGAAAACATTTTTATGTTTTTTTCTCAGTCTTTGTATAGGCATTGAACTGGACCGTCATGGCGCTTTTGTAAGTTTATAAATTAAATACATTTGCATCAAGACATTTAAAAAAATAGAGTAATTTTACCTAATGTGTTAACTTTATAATGTTTTTTTTTCTTATTCACGTCCTAAAATATTCTTGTTAGCGTTGTGTGGTGAACAATCCTTTTCATGTTTCTGTCTCAGGTAGACTCTTTATAGTGCCTCTATTATTATCGTGAAAATATGAAATTATGTCTTCTTTTTTAATTGTAGTCACATATATTTTAAAACCTAGATTAAGCAACAATAAAAATACTTAGCCCTCAATTATTTGTTTCGACTAGTGACATGGGTATTACGATACTCATATGTGTGTATCAATCTAAGGAGCCTTACTTTAAGATATTTCAAAACCAATTATATGCTTTTTGTATCGTCTTTATTGGAAATGAACTGTTTTTTCCCCATTTTTTTCGAGAGACTGAGGAGACTTCAACGCTGCATCGGTAGCGATCCCACGAGAGTGAGAGCTGGTCCGCATCATGGGCAGAGTTTTGTGAGGCTATCTTCTTCTCTCAGGTAGGAGGATTTGATGTGAGACGAACGTGTCGTCTTACAAACCCCGTGTGACGTGCAGCAGACGTCAGGCGATAAGACTGTCTTCTCAGGACCTGAACATGCACTATGCATCTACACTACATTCTCAATTACTCATGTTTGAGTATATAACAACTTAATAAGCATTATGATGATTGAATAGTTCAATGTAATGAAGGGCAAGCAAAACACAGTAAAAAGTTATGATAATAAAAGGATTGTTTCGGGTTAACACGTACGATTCTTAAACCAAACTGCCAGTAAAATGTCGCAATGAGAACAGTGAAAATTAGGCGCCAACGTGACTTACGATTATGTGGAGTGAAATGACGCTTAATAGTGCTAATGACATGACTAAGAGAACAATAATACTGTTTATTTTCGCAGCGTTGCCAGTGGCACGGTAAACTTGACGGTTCAGGAGGAAAAGAAGTGTCGTCTCGTAAGTTGAACTAAAGGTTGAAAATAATCTCACAGCATTTCCTGTTTCGTGAAAAGGTTTTCAGAAACAAAAAGAACTAGCAATTATAAAAATAAGTTGTTTTTCGATTAGCTAGTTTTGACAATGAGTTACTGCTCCAAAGGGCTTCATATTGCAGGTACAGAAGGGCGAAATGGAGATATTTAAGAATAATCGATCTCACGATTTCAGACCTGCGCTTGATACCACCAACACTCAGCCATGAGATAAATTTCACACAATGTAAGTCAAAGATCTACATTTATTTTGTCATCACGGAAGAACTACGAGCAGGAAATGAAAATAATCTTACTCGCAATAATGTGGTAGCACAGACGATGCTCTTTAGTGTGATAATGAGAAGAACATTAAACTTTCAGCTAAGGTCAAACAATTTGATCTCATGTAGTAATAGCTTCAAAAAGAACTGGTCTTTCCTAAAGTTTCAGTATTCTGATAATTTCTGCTAGTTACTCATACAAGTAGTGTAACATTTCAAATAGTAAAAATCAAAACTTTCGGCCGTCATGGATATACACCAACGCCACATGCAATATAGGGTTAGTTAGTTGATCACTTTCATTCTTCTACACTTCCGAGAGCAGTCAGGATCAACCTATTTTGTGCAAATATAAAAATAACAAATTAATGCACCTTATAAAATCAGACTTTTAATTTTGTTAGAATTGGGTCAAAGGATAATATATGCAAAAACTGACAAGGCTACCTGGTGACAGCCGTGCTCAATATGTGAAGTTGTTCTCACTCGAAAACTTTCGATGTTTTGACATGCTTCCCTTGTGTTATTTGTGCGCTGTTTTCGGCCAATGAACTTTCGAAAAAATTACCTAATTAAGATTGCATTTTGTTCATTTAAATTCAACATCATGTTAAAAACACTAGGTGCTATTTAATCCTTTACCACTCTTTTACTCATTTGACAGTGGATACTCATAAGTCACACGGTCATGCTTTAATCAATGTTAACATGAGAAGATGTTTACTAGTCCATATGCACCATCGTTTGAAAATTTGTGAAGATATTCGGAAGCCTTATTGAAGTCAGATAGGCCGTATCCAAACTTTGTGTCGCGTTTACTTGAAGTCAAGTCTCCTTGTTTTAGTGAGAAGTTGTCATGGATGTGTGAATGTATAATTTCTGTCATGAGCTTCTGATGTGAACTGTTAGACGTGCAGAGAGGAAACGTTTTAATGTGAGGGATAATAATCTATATATTAGGTTTTTAATTACTGCAAAATATCCCTTGATCAGTGGTTGGAATCATAGAAATTAAAAAAAATCTCAATCCAATACATGAAATTTTTAAATTTCAAATGCTGTTAATCACGTTGATCTTCACATAAGGTGGCTTTGCAGTCATAAGTAATCTGAAAAAAAAATTAAAAGAGTCGATAATACAATTACTACTTCGTCAACTTTGAAGCTTATGTTTATCTTGTTAGAAAATGCCTCTGTATGTTATGTTGTGTTATGTTATGCCATGTCATGTGATATGTCATGCTATGTTATGTTGTATCATCTCATTCATGTTATGTTTTGAAAATGTTATCAAGAACACCATCTAAATTTCTTATGATCAGCTGCGAACGACAGTATAATGTTGCAATGGGATGCGAACTGCGTTATTTAGAATACAATAACGTGGAAATTGGGTCTTGAAATCTCATTTGCTGCGTAGAACATTGTGAGAAATGCTATCAAATTATTATGTTGATAATTGAGTCAAAAAAGTTAGCTTTATCGTAATATTTGAAAATTGCACCGGGAGGCAATAGTAGTCATTTATGTAAATGTAATTTAAAAAATTGGTGTTTTTTTCGGATTCGTTTAAAACATTTAGCTGAACAAAAGACCTACTTTACTTCCCTTCAGATCTTATGGTGTTTTTTCGTACGGTTATCCTGTGAAAGGAGAGGTAATTCGAAGATCATGTCTCACGTTTGCATTTATTGATAAAATTTTTCCATCTCTCACTCACACCGCCTACATGTAAAACTTCTCACACAATATCGAGGGCCACACCACAAAGTGCTTACCAAGCTCCTCAGCTCTGTAGTAAAGAAAAGAAAGGAAAAGAAAAACCGTTTATATCCAAAAAAGTACTGGACGACTGGAATTAGAGACATTAGAACCACGGGGCACACGGGGCATTACAACCTTTTAAGCCAAAAAACCTGAGCACACTTCAAGAAATTAAGTCTTTACAGCGACATGGTACAGTTCACTTGTACTGAATTCTAATAAAGAAATATGGTTTGTTGGCTTATTTTGTCTAAGAAGATTTTCAATGTTTTGAGATTCAATTAAACTGGGCCCTTTTTTCGTTGATAATGCTTTCCAGTTAACAAACTAAATGAAGTTAATGAACTTGATGAGTCCGATGTCCAAGTTTGGGCTGTGGTATATATGGGAGGTGACGATCAATTATCGAAGATGTTTTAGGTTTGTATTTCTCACCCGGATTTCTAAGCTCAGAAGATTCATTTCAAAGTTTCCACCTGAAATTCATATCTAGAGTCATTTGTGAAAATCACATTGATGAAAGATAAAATTAAACCAAGGAGTCTGATGTCAAAAAGGCATGAAAAATTAACATCAAAGTTTCTACCTGAAATTTATATTTAGTCATTTGTGAGAGCTGCGTCGACGAAAGATAAAATTAAACCAGAAGTCTGAAATCAAAAAATCGTGAAATTTTAACTAGCGTGTTTAAGGCTGAAGATCCATAATCACCTGCCAGCTAACGATAGAATGGAACAGGTGTTGTTGTAAGACGTTCCCGAGTAAAATAGAACAAAATAAAAATAAACTGTACAAACGCCCTTAGGTTCCAATCATATAGTTCTAAACTTTCCCCTCCTCTTCATACGTCAATCAAAATCAGAATAAAGGAATTTAGAAGTACAGGAAAATGATATACGCGGTAAGAGTACACTGTTTCAAAACAAACATTTCATTCCAAGTTATCATGAGGCAACATCCTAAATGCAACAATTCTAGTCGCGTCTGACATCAGTGTTAGTTCGTTGTACAACGACAAAGTTTGGTGTTTCGATACTCCCGTACGTATCCATCTTAAATTTGCATAACAGTATTTTAGAGGAGTTGAAGAAGATAAGCAACGTTAAACACATGTACACATACGTGCTCTGTTTCGAGGTACTGCGAGGGGAGCAGTGATATCGAAGCTTCTCATAAAGTTGAGCAGTGCTTCTCCACAGAGAGAAAGAAGGAAAGAAAAAAGAAAGAAAGACAATTCATTTCAGATTAAATTGATACATGAAATGTATAACATTGGTTTTTTAAATATTTTAACATTAAAATCCTTAGTTGATATTCACAGAGAAATTGTAAACAAAACTGTGTGAGTGCTTTTGAGTGCGATGTGGAAAGTCTGTGTGAGTTAATGATTTATTTTCAGCAGAAGGTAGTTCCTGATTGGAAAATTTGCGAATGTGAGTTTTGGAAAATTTGAAGTAGAGGAAAATATACTAAACAGATCAAGTAATGAAATAACAGTGAAATCATCTTATTCTGAATGAGAAAAAGTTCCTACTTATGTTCTGTGAACCAGTACTAATTTTTATTTTGAGAAAAGTATATCCTTTTTAAAGTTTTTTTGTCCCTGAAAATTGTATTGTCGAAGTTCCATTTTCTATTCGTAATTGTATATAAGCGTACATTTTGATTACATGAACAAGATTTAAAGATTTTATCATTAATTCAAACGATAAATATTTGAATATAGATCATAGTTAACTGAATTTTTTAGCAGCAGTGGAGGTTCAATAATTATTTAGTTCTTGGTTATTACCCAATTTTTTAAATGACATGGTTATCCCTTATACAGGGTGCGCCAGAGAAACTTACTTATTTGAAAGGTCAATAAAAACAAAAGTACTTCAGTTATTGTTTTAAATTATTTTTTATATGAGAATACAATATCCCAATTTTTTTTCATGTTGTCTTGAAA
>JACJUY010000076.1:281981-296719 GCA_014220935.1 Platorchestia sp. MABIK
ACTGACTGGCGGGAGAAACAAACTTGGGAACTTCCATCTCCAGATGCGCCCCCTCTCGCCCCTCTACCCGCTCAACTCACCGCGCGGGAATTTTTTCAAATAAGTAAGTTTCTCTGGCGCACCCTGTAGTTATAGGTCTACTTGTATGTTTAAGTACGCGTTGATTGATGTATCGCTCGTCATCAACACAGGTCACAATTGTCGCGGTTATTGCCCCTTACACCGCTCAGTGAAGGCTACTTTTCACGGAAGCAGAGACAGGTTGTCTACCGTCTAGCGTACGTCTGGCAGGCGGTCAACTCGGGCTGCATTCTGCCCCCGCGTTACGCAGCAAGGCTGTCTGGCTGGCACAGCCACTCACACAGTCTGTCAGTCACACTGCCATCCCAGCTCATTGCGAGAACTCTGTCGCTACTACGAGGGAGTCAGAGGGACTCTACTGTTAGTCATCTCGCAACTCTCGCACGCGTGGGGCAGCGGAGCTCTTCTACGTTAAAAAATATTATTTCCGATGAAGTATGTATATCGTTTTCAATTTATTTCTGTGATTTCTGGCATTCCGTAATAGTAAAAACACTGTAGAAAATCATATTGTGTGCATAAATTACCATGAAATCGCTGTTCGAGATGTACTTTTCTTGGCCTGGAAACAAGCTCGCTTAGAAACACTGACTCCCCGATGCCCTTATCAACAAGACTTTCTAGTGAAAATAACACAATGTTTTAGTGATGACAGGAAATTTTCAGCCTAAGAAGCAGTGATGAGCTCCTACTAAACGTCAAGTGTTCTTGAAAAGCATCAGAAAAATTGGTGAGTACACACCGTAGACTTTATTGTAGATTTTCCAGGTGTTGCTGGTGCTAGGTAAAGCCACTCGTAAATCTATGCGCGGTAACATAAACCTTAAAATTGAACCAGGAGTTCAGAGTTCACCGGAGTCTAAAACATATCAGCTATGGATCTTAATTTTAAGAGTTACACACATCAATTGTATATAAATGAGTCTAAGCGTAGATGACACTGCAGGCTATCAATATGCAGCTAAACAAGAAAAACCTGAAGTCACATTACCGTTCTCACCTCAACATTGACAAGTACGTAACGCTTACAAAAACGCTCCGCTTACGCTATCTGTTAAATTGATTGTATTGGCCATGAGCACTTCGAACGTGAATGCTTATTTCAGACTGATTTTTGAGCGTGTCTTAGGAACACAACGTTAGGAAGTGAACTTTCAGGTTTTATGGTCGGTAGCGTTAAGAAATAATTCGATGACTTACTAAAGTACAAAAAATAATTCAGTTGTTCGTATGCTATAAGTAAAATCTGAATTAGAAATGTGAGATTTAAAAATCTTTATGTACTGTTTTTTTCTCAATTTTTTAATATAAATATAAATTTTCCATGTATATTTTTTAGCGGATGTGTAATTTCAAACAAGAAAAACGGAATTCTACCTCAAAATGAAGCTAGTTGAATTTAGTGTGTGCAGCATTGCTGAGGTAATCAATTTGTAAGCAGATGAGTTGATTCAAGACAACTGCTCGATATTAACAAATCAATAAATTTTTATTTTTTCTGAACATGAAAGACCTAGCAAGAGCATTTACGCTAATTATTATCTATCAATTATTCTTGTTCTGTTTTCTTTTGAATGTTCGGGAAGTCATCTACAAGATACGCTTATTTTCTAATGAACTCCTATTCATGAAAAAAAAGTTTAGGTTTGTGCTCAAAAAGTAAGGATACGAAAAATCACAAGCAGGTGCAATATATATGGCGATCTCAATGGGTAGAGTAAAATTTATGCTCTATGCTGTTTCTGGATTTTAAATAATTTCGATTGCGTGGGTCGTCCACAAGTCATACGTTGGCCCTGTACCTACGTGATTGATTTATGTATTCAAGAGCAGTTTGTAACCAATGACAACATAAACCCAGTTCAGCTTAGCTAAAGTGAAGCTCTCGAAAGTATCAGTACAGAAACTACCCTCGTGTTTATCAGTTTTTGGTCTACCTCCAATTTATCTTTAGCATTTTTATGGAGAGAGCGTTGTATCCTCAAATATCCGTGCGAAGGCGAGACAGTTTTGTAATTTTGAAATGTTTTCGAATGACAATTTTGTGTTTTTACCGTTTTCAATGTAAATGAATTACGTGAAAATGCTTTATTGTAATCAAATTTACACTCATATAATCATACACTAAATTTTCAAATGTTTCATAATTAATGCAAAGAGGCAATGAAGATCACCACCGTTTGAGCCTGTATTCATTTTATTCACCTGCATCGAGCGGGGAATAATGAGCTGGTTTTGCTTTTTTTGCCAACTGGAAGAAACACCGGGCTCAGAATGCGGGGTTTTGAACTATCGAGCCGCTTGTTCTGTGAATTCCTTTGAGTTTCAATTTACTCTTGAGTTCCAATTTGAATCTTAATTTGTAATTGGGTTTCAATTTAGTCTCGAATTCAAATTTTACTTCTAATTCGTTATTGGTTTTCAATTTCGCCTCGAGTTTAAATTTTAGATTTGATTTGTAATTGGGTTTCGATTTACTTTTGGGTTTCAATTTTATCCTTCATTTGTAATTGGGTTTCGATTTCACTCTCAATTTATCAGTGGCTATTGGAAAGCACAAACTCAGCTACGTTTCCTACAATCTCTAAATAAAAATCTTATTTATTTGTAAACTGAAATTACGTCTCCATCGCTTCGATCATCTTTGAGTTGGTATTAGATAGATACTAGTTAGCACACTGATGTTCGAACTCGTTCCGTTGGAGTTTTTTGAAAAAGCTGGGGAAAATAAGCATAACTGATTCTTTAGTTCCAGCTTTCAAGCTTCTAGCTTCCTCGCGTTCCTGATTTAGCGTCCTCGCGTTTTCCTGATTTAGCGTCCTCGCGTCCCTGATTTAGCTTCCTCGCGTTCCTGATTTAGCGTCCTCGTGTTCCTGATTTAGCTTCCTCGCGTTCCTGATTTAGCTTCCTCGCGTTCCTGATTTAGCTTCCTCGCGTTCCTGATTTAGCTTCCTCGCGTTCCTGATTTAGCTTCCTCGCGTTCCTGAAGGCAGAAGACGTTTCCTGCAGCAGCGGCGTTACCGCGAGTGAGGGACTCTGTCCTATGCCTCGGTCTCGCGTCGCACGCTTGTGACGAGTTCAGCCGTCTCCTGCAGCCTCGTGTGTGTGATCTGATACCAGGGGCAGGAATTCAGGTCGAGTTTGTGATTCTGCGCGTTCTAATAAATCTAACTGCGCATGTCACGCCGCTTGAGTAACTCTGAGTTCTTATAAATCACATGCACTTGCTGATCTCATGACTTGACAGGCTGTTTGTGTGAGTTATAAATTTTTCGTGTGCGTAGGGGAGGCCAATTTCTAAACATCAAAATAAAGCTTTATTACACTGAATCACAAACTCTGCAAAGAAAGAAGAAACTGTGCGTATATACAGGGTGGCGCATAAGTAGCGCACCCTTTTAAAAAATTAATAATAAATAAACTATGAAAGGTAAAACGATAGGATTAATTACAAACGATAGAGGAACTCTTAAAGTTTATTTACATATCGAATCCTGTCTACGGATACCCAGTGTATATTGCGGTAATAAATCTTTAAAATTTACCTTCATAAGGGTGCGTTACTTATGCGCTACCCTGTACAAAGTGATGCCCTTTAGCATCGAGTACAACTTGAAGCAGTGTTCAGTACTGTTCGAGAAAAATTTGTTTATTTCACGTGCTCCTCATGCATTTTCCATTTACATAATGAGATTTTTTTGAGTACTACTATTTTGGTATGTTATCCGCTCGTTCTAAAAGTTGTGTCTTAATGTAAACTGAACAAAGAGCGTAGTTTCTAAACATATTGGGGTTTGGTTGAATGCCGCACGTAAAACATAAAATTGAACAAGAAATTTCTAATCCGCAAAAAGTACGGGAAACTTTACCGTTTATGTTAAACTTAAATATACACCATAAGAATTCAGGAAGATTTTAGAAACAAAGTCAACATTTTTAGGGTCCATAAATAATGTGCAGAAACTTATTTGAAATACCAATAGATAGTTTCGGAGGCGGTTTTACAGTTGAGTCTTTTTACCAGGTTACACGTGACTGCCATGATAATGTATTTTACTTCAATTGTTGGTATTGGTGACATCGATATACTGCCTGTTTTTGCGATACGATGGAAATTTTGGGAAGAAGGTTTGTAGCTAAATTATTTCACAAAAAATTTAACGCGTAAAAACCAAATCCCTGAACGACAGTGAGGAGTACGCGTGTAACGAAAAGCATGGGACTGAAGTTGTTGCTGCAAAGAAGCTAATAAGTTGTACGGGTTTGTTGTTGTTTACGAGCTCCACTTGATTGTTTGTGATCCATTCATTGCACTTATGACGTTTCCTGATGGCTGGCTACCCTACATGCGCGCACTGCAAACATGCAGGAGCTGAAGTGCAAGTCCACTGCTGCTTAATTAACGATCAAAACACGTTCAGCCTGAACTCGTATGACATGTAAGTTTTTCACCCGTTTCTACATGTGCTACTTGAGCTCTTTTACATATCCAGTTGGGCAGTTGACTCTCTCACTCACTTGTGTATGTGCTACATGACACCCTTCACTTTGCAGTTTGCTGTGGCTTCTGTGTGTGTTATTGATGTGTGACACTCATGACTTGGGTGGCAACGCAAGCACTCGACTCGTTCTTCTCGTCACGTTCGGTTCCAATTAAAGACTTGCCACTTGCACCTAATGCTTGTTTGTGAACGTGTTTCTGGGCCCGGCGTCGTATGACTTAGTTTGCCATGCAATGCTATTCGATCACGGCATGTTTGTGTTTTAGTCGCTGTTGCCCTCGCGTTTTTTAATTATTTGGACTCCTGACTGCGTATTCATTTTGTATCGAGGTGAGTTTCAAAGCCTGCTTCTGCTGCGCATGTTCGTATGGTGTAGGTTTATTTTACTTATCTCGAAACGGCATTAAGGTTCTTTCGGTAGTTCTCTCTTAGTTCTCGGAATTTTTAAAAGTTCTCTCTTAGTTCAGCGATTGCGGGCATTGGTTTTGAAAATTGTCACTTTAAGTTGACATAAGTTAGCGGCACGCAGAATTTCCTCGCTCGTAGAGGTATCATTAGCTCGTTAATTATTTTCACTATATTGAGATCCCTCACACCTGCCGTAACCCTGATGCTTTATAGAGACGAAACGTGTTCCAGTGAAAAAAAAACTTAGTGATGCTCACGTGTCCCATCGAACGATTACCGAGTGATGCTCATGTATTGCATTAGTTGCTGTGTGAGACATTGAAAGTGCTCTTCTGAAACTCTTGCGTTTTGTTGACGGTGTTGAAAACTTCGTTAATGAAAGTATAAACTTATCATGCAAATTAGTGCGAAAGGTGAGTGAGAGATAATTCGTACCTCGAAAACGTGCAATTAGAACCATTATTTCGACCCATTATTCGAATAGGAACTTGTAGCTTAAAACGTTCTTAGGCGACATTTTTCCGTGGATTTTCCCTGATTAAGCCTACACTTAGCATATATTGTCCAGTATTTCTAGTGGATGCTGTAAACTTTTTTCTCCGTTTTTTTGTGTCGTATCAGAAATTTACTTTGCTTGAAGAAACACTGCATAGGCTTACCACCATTCTTTCGTGTGACGCAAATGAATTATTCCTACGCATAGTTGGTACACCTTCACCTGTGTGAGTGAAGTGACTAGTTGCTTTATTTTTTTGTGTTCAATAAAATACGCACAAGTGAGAGTATTTCATTTTTGCACACAGGACACACACTTGTGTGCATTCGCAAGTTTAAATAGAGTGTCAGTTGCAGGCGTAGAAACTTGGATGTTGCAATTATTATTTTTTACTTCGTAATTGCAGCCTCGTATTTTAACATTCTTTCTCCCTTTGGAAACCTTGAATGAAAATGCGAATGTTTGGGTCCTTCAGAGATGAAATTTTGTCAGAAAATTAAGAGAAATTTTATTGCTGGCATCCATCAAAGATGATATCGTAGATTTTGATGGAAATTTTATTTTTTTAGGTCCTTCAATGATTATGTTGAACCCCCCTCCCCCCCTCAAAAAAAAAAACAGAAATTACATTGCTTGGGCCCTTCAAAGATGTTATTGTACCAAGAAGTAAATGAAAATTCCATTGCTTTAGTCCTAGAAAGATGATATTGTAGCAATAAATTAAAGAAAATCTTGTTGCTTAGGTCATTCAGAACATGAAACCCATCTACAAAGCATGACTAGACGTCTGAATGTTAAAGACGTTTAAAACAAACGCAGCAGAGCACACTGTGAACTGCAGTCGTGATCTCAGGTCACCTCACGTCGTTTGACGTCGTTTGAGAAAACCTATCGTTCGAAATTGGAAAAGAGAATTTTCCAATTCAAATGTAGCGTAAAATTAATTACCCGTGAACACAACATTCTACCGTGCAGTGTTTCACTCGATGAAGAACGCTGAAAAGTTTACTGGGTTATTTGCCGGCAATAAACATTACTGAATCGTTGTCATTCCAGAACCAATTTTCACAAAATATAAGTTACTATGAAGTTTGCTCTAAGTTGGACTGACAGTAGGAATAAACACTGTTTCAAGATACTTTTCAATTTCAATTCAGCGATAGTTGTGTTCCAAACATAGTCTCAAAAACAATTAATAACTCAAAGATTGCCGTTATCAGACAAAGTCGAAATGACGAAGCCGCTGAAAGGGATGGGGAGACACAAGCGCCAGAAGACCTGTACATTCTGCAGGAACCACAGCATCATCGCCAGCAAGACAGGCCACCACTGCAAGTACCGGCAGTGCCAGTGTTTGCTGTGCCAGCTCACGACCAAGTCGCAAGTTGTGATGAAGTATCAGCAAGCTGAGTGGAGGCGCCAGTCCCGCATCCAAGCTGAACTCATTGGCCCGCTCATGCCGAGGTGGGCCAAAAAGCGGAGCCAGGTGAGCGTTTGACTCGTCATGATTACTTGCACGCAATAGCGCAGCCAGGGGGAGGCCACGGGAGTCATGCCTTTCCAAAATTTTGGGCTGGGGGCCAGTTTCAGTTGCCGTTTTAAGTAATATAATAAGAAGATTGCTGATAATTGATGTCTGCCTTCTCCGAAATTATTTATCTGGGTTCCTGCATGGCTCCCCCCCGAAACTTGCTCGCCATAGCCGTGTGTGTAGCGGACCTGACTTCGTGCGGAGAGACCCGGGTTCGAGTCTCGGCGCTGGTGGCGATTTTCTCTGTTGGGTCTAGGAGAAAAATTCTAAGCACAAGGCCCCACTCTCCCCAGGTGTCTGAAATGGGTACCGGTCTTGACCGGGGGAAAGCGTCATGGCGTCCTGGTGTTAGTTATAAGGCATTTGAAAAACCAATGTAAAAGGTGATATGTATCATGCTTCAATTGGAAATAAAGCATCCGTAGATGCCGATGTTTGTTTGTTTGTTTGTTGGCTGGCTGCGCAACTGCTTGTACGAATGTTGCTGCTCCAGAAAGGTAGTCAACGCGTGCCATGAACAACCCAGATATCGGCTCAAGGTTGTCTGGAATATCACGTCATTATATTTAGTGCGTTTGTGATCTTCAGTGTATGGGCTCATTGAAGAACGATTTAAAATGTAGTGAACTGCCGGTTTTGTAAATGTTCATAGAGTTCTTCAAAAGTCGCTCACGTCATTTTGCAGCCTCGTTCTTGTACTTTTAAAGAATTAGTCTGGACATCAATTCATGTGAAAAGATTTTTCACAAGAACCGAAGGGAGGTTAAAAAATGGTGTTCATTGTGTTTGCTGAGCTACTAAAAACTTACCAATAATTCCCAACACACAAACAATACGGCTGCCAATAGGAGGCTTCAGTTTGCAACAGCATAAGTTTTCAAAGGAGTGAAAAATTGGTAAACTGATTATAAATTACATAATAGTTAAATCGCTAGGCAAAAAATAATTTATCTAAACGATCGTCTGAATGGATTGTGCAAGCAAGTTTTACATGAGTAATTTGGAGTAAATGCTTGCCACTATTTCATTCCACCATCATTTATACCTGAACCTCGACAAGCTGTTTTATTATGTCATCAATATTGTTAGAGAACAAATTTTACCGAGCTTGGCGAAACTTTGTCTCGAATAACATGACAAAAAATAATTCTTCATTGTATTTTATTAAAAAATTTGAGCTCATAACAGTAATGAAATTCAAAATTTTACCATATAAAATGCACGACGAAGAAGAAGAATTTCTTAGGAGCAAATGAAGGTAAAAACTCATGGACGAAAAATAGCTAATTTATTAACTCTGTAACTCTAAGGAAACTACGTCACTTATAATGAATAAAAATATATATATATATTGTAAGCTCTGTTATTCTAAGGAGTATAAGACACTTATAATGAATAAAAATGTATATTTTTATAAGGTTGTTATTCTAAAGAGTATAAGTCACTTATGATTAATAGAAATAAACATTTTATTAAGTATGTTATTCTAAGGAGTATAAGTCACTTGTATTTACTAATATGTATATACATAGACACAATTCTGCCTTTACATTCTGTTTCTGAACACAATTATATCGAACGATTATTTTGAAGTATTTTTCTCATTTTTTGTCCGTACTTTGTTATTTGAAGTTAAAAGTCGGTTGTACTCAATACCTTTCGATATTGTGACGCATTTCAAAAGTTGTGCTTTTTATCAGAAAAAGATTGTTCACATCAACATGTGATTTCCTCGATCATTCCGGCCAATTTGTTCTTCGCATCGAACTTGCGATAAATCTTTCCTCACAACTTTCTCAAAAAATTAAAATTTTTCGCAGTTTGGTTGATTCAGTAGCTTATAATTGCTTAGAAGGTCTGACGAGTGATAGATAAACGTAAAATTTCAAACTCGCTCTTCTAAGTTTCTTAGAATTTCCCACCAAGCACCTCCGTTTTTTAAAATTTTTAAAGTTTTAATTTCCGTACTCGTAAATAATTTCTTTGACGCAGCCGTGCCTATAGTTGTAGCAGACCGCTGTAACACCTACTCAACGCTGTATTACATCATCGATACTGAAATGGCTTCAAGCGCTGCAATTATCATGGGGCTAGAACAGCAAATACGTTTAGTGGAGCTTGATGTTCAAACGTATAATGTAATTTTTAAGGATATCCAAGCATTAGGATGGATCCCTCATAATTTTTTGTATATATTCAAAGTGTTTAAAATTTACACATCACGACTAAAAATTTAACAACTAGCATGAGCTTATAATTAATATACCACTCTTGGAATATATCTAAGGTCTCAGGTAGCTATTTTCAATTTAATTCCAATCGCAAAATAGCTACTTGAGACCTTGTCATTGAGATCGTTACTTTAGAAAATTCTAAAAAAGTAAAATAACCACGAGAGAATAAAAACCAAAATTAAAAAAAATGCGTTACATATAAAAATTCTAAAAATTAAAGAAATCATGAAAATGTAACGTGAGATCATGCATTTTTGTTCATTGAGATCGTCACAGTAATTACGAGGTGAATGTTAGAATCTCGATAGAACGAAAACGTATCATTGAGCGCGATGGTCTCTGCTGATGCAGGTCAAAGTTTTTTTAGATCCCACGAAAAAATCGAAAAAATTTATTAATGATGCAGAAACATTGCCTGAGAAGTATTGTAAAAAAATCTTGGTTGTTACAGCAGATGTTACCCGTACTCTAGCATTCAAGAATGTTGGAGTACGTATATTCTGATGTTCAAAATAATTTATGATAGCATGAAAACAATAATAACTTTGGGTCAAGATTTCAGCCAAACTTTTGTGTTTTTTCGACAAGTTGTTATTTAAATTCTTTTGCTTGTAACCTATGTCACGGGATCAAATCCAACTTTATATCACAAAACTACCCATGACACAGACAGTTTCTATCGCTCATTACCGATATTTACAGATACACTTCAATTTTTCATCGTCAATCAAACTTCTTCCGTCAAGTAATCCCGCAAAGTATTCGCTTAATCCCGTACCTCACCCACTACCTTCGATTTTACAGCTCTGCAATCTCCGAACGCACAATTTCCTGGTAAGTTGGTCAAATGAATACCCTGCCAATTTGTATGGTGTATTTATACAGATTTCCCTCCCCGCAGCTGTGCGGTAAATGCCGCAACCACGACATATTCTGCGAGAAGAGCGGCCACGAATCCAAGTGTAAGCACGAGAACTGCAAGTGCAACCGCTGTCAACTGACGAACTTACGTCGGCTCATTATGAAGTATCAACAAGGAGTGAAACGTTACGACATCACCGCTAAAGTGAGTACGCTTCTACAGCACCATGATCTACGATCCATTTCAACATAAGTCCCTCTATTACCAATCGTTTATAGGAATGAGGTGCGAAAAAGGCATTTTCTACGATCAATTTCAAAGTAAGTTTCTCCATTTGTAATCGTTTCTGGAAATGAGGTTCGGAAAATGTTTGTTGATCTGAATTTCCTCGGTGGGGTTGCGAGTCACTTCAGGTTGCTGAGTTGGTTGAGGAAAGTATGAGTGTTCCAGTTTTGTGATTTGTTACGTGTTTTCGACCAAAGTGTGTCAATGTCTCTGATTATGCAGGCAATGACAAGAGGTAGTACTGTCTCACACTGAGTGGTTATTGAAAAAATCACTGTCCGTCGCTATGCCGATATTGGGAAAATACTTACTTAGTCTTAGTCAAAGTATATACTGAATCTAAGTCCGTGGTCTAAGTATACTTAGTCTGTCCCTAATTCATGGTGGGAAAGATTCAGAGTCTGTCGCTGAGCCTGTAGTGGGGCAAACTGCCTTTTTCTAGCTGATCGCCTAGTAGAAAAACAGCGTCCCCGTCAATAAGACGATAGTAGGGAATCTGCGTGAATTTGTTTAGTGTAGGCTTCCTACCGACGTTTTGCTGTTGCTGACAGACGATAATGGAATTTTATGAAGGAGAACATGTGTTATTGAGGTACGTAATTAACGCGTTGAGATAAGGTACCTCGCCATGTTCAGTATTAAGAGTCCCGAGAAGTTATCACATATTTTCCTGTAAACGAAATTTCATTGAGAAGTAACTCATTATGTCGTACAGTGGAAGTATTTTAAGACCGTAACTCATTACATTATTTAAGGAAACTATTATGGGAGTTTTTCAAATGCAGACACGTTTGATGTTTTTTTAAAAATAGACTTGACGCATGAATACGAATTTTCAAACGAATTTTCATATTCGATCTAATGGTCGATTGAATCCTTAACATGTTCATAATACTGTGACTGGTCTAGTAAATATTATCCAAATAAAAATTAGTCAAGTAAAAATAACAATTTACCTTCTGCATAGTAAAACATGATGCATGATACATGATACTCCGCTCTTTCAAAATAATTCTTTCCACAGTTCAGTTTTGCTTTTTACCTAGCTTAACAATCGTGAATTATCTTTATTCAACAGTAGATTAAACAGTTTTTGTCACTCGACATAATTTTAAAGACGACTAGTTCCAAAAGACTGTTCTATTTCCGTATATTCTGCTTTAAATTTTAATTCATGATAGTAGCAAAATCATCATATCTTCGGGTCAAGATTTTAGCTAAATTTGAATGTGTTTTCTAAAACATGTTATTCTAAATGTTGTGTATAGCCTATGCTGCAAGATCAAATCCAACCTTATCTCACAAAATTACTCATAACACAACTATGACCTCAAGTCTAACTTTAATTTTGCTGACGAAATTTCATCTCGCTTAAATGAATTCATCAACATAACCTCACACATTTTTACCTCACTCGCCCTCACTCTATCTGCTCGCCGTTTAATTTTAGTAGACGAAATAGATTCGACAAAAATGTTCTCAGTCCACGACATGCGAAATTCAGCATTGCGTTTTAGGTTGTCCTCAACTTAACAACGATAACCCAATAGTACATATGTGAAATTTCAACACACGTTAAGAATTAGACAAGTTTCGACCTTTGATATGGGAAAGACTGTACAAAGTGATCACATTTTTACATTGCAGGAAATCAATGCTAGTAAAGACGACAGCTACACCGAGCAACCTGAAGCCAGTTCAGAAAGAAATCTTGTACCCAAGGCTTTTGTTGACAAGGTTGGCCGTCGAGCGATGCAACTTCTATATTCTATCCCTGTCATGCTCGACTACTTCTCGCGTCAATTCACAACCCTGAGACGCACAACAACTCCTCCAGTTGATGATGCACCCAAAAGCCCTGAGCCAACCCCAACATGCCCCAGCCCAGTGCAGTCGGCATCCGCACACCAACGAGTTGCTTATCCCGACGCTTCAGGTCCTCGCCCTACACACCCGCCTCCCAACACGAGCTCCCACCCAGGCTACGGTCATTTGCCCGCCTTCCGAATGCGGGATGACAATGTCAACATCGATGGAACGAATGGAATTTTTTCAGGCGTCCGTCATGAGCAAGTCAGAGAAACGTTCCGGGGAGATTGTTACCTTAAACTGCCGGTGAGTGCAAGCTGATGTTCAGAGAAATATCTATATTGACGTATAAAAAATACATGGAAATGCTTGTTTCCTGATGTACACCACGTGATGTCATTAACCGACGATCAAAAAATGACGATTTGCGGTGATTGCATGACAAATATATTTTCTATTTATCCGATATATTATTATTATATCTTATATATTAAAGTTAAAATTTTTAAAAAATTCATTGGGTCCAAAAAAACGTTCAAGCGCACTTTTAATGTACTTTTTTTAATTAACGTTTTGATGTAGTAATTCCTTGTTTTCAAGAGTCTTATTCTTATACTTGAAGATATTTTTAAGTACAGAATTATAGAGATCAAGAGGACTCTTATGTTCCAATGCTTTTTAAAAATAATGTACGTTTAAAATTTAATGTGTGTTGTTTAATTTTGTTTGTAGAATAATTTAAAAAATATATAATCTGATATTTAAATGTGCACATAGAATAGCAGGCAGTATTCGCTCCATTTAGAAAAAAATTTTCAACGTCAAACCATTTTTCTTCAAATTCTGTAAACTTAACTCTGATCCAGAACGACTCTCAAAGCCCCTACTATGTAAATACCTAAATTCTGTAATATTTCGGATCCAAGCATTTGAGTTCGTACGCATGTATGAAATATCTTCTGCACTACAGACTCCTGATTGCCCACACCTCTAATGACATTGTTTGTGATAATTGATTTCTACAGCATGGAATTAGTAACGATCGAATTAGTGATCGATGAACGATTAGTTCATTAGTAACGATCACGCTGTTCAAACTAAGGCCATGCATCGGTATTTCAGAATCACGTATCAATTCTTGAAGTCGCTTCACCTCTGTAGCAATCGTCATGCTGTAGAGACAGGACTGCGTTTTAGTGAAGAGTCTCCCAGGTCTCGAATAATCATTGGCCTTCCCTATTCTTTTGTTTTTCCAAACTTGACACACTTTTTCTCGAACTCAAACGTTTGGCAATTCTAGAGACAATTTCCAGCGGCCAAAATATTCAGATAGAAATAATAAATTGGAGTAAATTAGCAGAATACAGTATAACATAAACCAATGTACTAGTGTGCTGAGAAACGTGGGAAATATTTACCCAATCAGTGATTAGAAGACATTATAAATAACATAACTTTAACTAAACTTACTCAGAATGAGAATTCATTCAATGAGTCAGTTAAAAATCAGTAATAACACTGAATTGGATTAATTCCTTTCAATACAAAAAATGAATTTTCTAGTGTATCTAATGTAGTTTTATATATGCATTTTGAAGAGTGATTCATCGAATTTCACACTTTGTACCCAAAAAATGCTAAAATTATGGCTTGAGGACCACGTCAAGCTGAATTCACTCTCTTCCAGAGTGTATTGCATTCACGTTTCCATAAGTGAGAAGAAGGCAACAATAAATCTCGACGCTGAGAACCTCAATTGAAATTGCACAAATAGACTCACGTTCCTATAGCACTCATTTCGCTGTTTTTTTCATAAATAAGTAAAAAGTAACACCAATTCTCAGAGCATAAAATTACACGAATAAACTTGAACGCATCCTCAACGTTAAAAAAGGAGCTGGTAGAATGTTCTTCTTATAAACTCTATTACTCATTCTTATCACTCTCATCACTCATTACTCCAATGCAACAACTTGAATGAACTAAGCCGAAGTGTTTTTGTTTTCTAGATTTAATGTAGACTGCAATAAACGTTACTTTGAGAAATTTCTACTGCTACAAAATTTTAATACAGCAGTAATGAATTTTGAATACTTTAAAAGTGAAGGATGCCTGAAGAATTTTATTGATAATTTTCCCTAGTGCTTAACGCTGAATATTTGGGAAAATAGACGAAACTACGGCAGCTTCTGAAGTCCAGGATACGATGAGGTCATTTCAAGGGAGAATCAGCCGTTGTCTCTACCTCATTAAGGAAAGATTACCAACTGATCTAGTATGAAAAGTTCCAAATTTGCTGCAGTTTCTTATTAGATTCGATTTAGACTGAGACATACATTGTCAATTACCGATGCAATGAACATCCGCAATATTATGCGTCGTTTGAGAAAACCCATCGTTCGAAATTGTAAAGGAGAATTTTTCAATTCAATTAAAGCGCAAAATTAGTTGTCAGGGAAAAAAAAAAAGAAAAAAACATTTATTTCCAATAAAGTACAAACATGAAACGTCGATACATTGGATTTTAAAA
>JACJUY010000076.1:306300-316610 GCA_014220935.1 Platorchestia sp. MABIK
CCTCCCCCATTCCACGCTTCCCATGCCTTCCCAATGCCCCCGCAGCCCGCAGAAAAACTTTTCCTGTGCAGAGATTCAAGTTTCCATGTCTGGAAACGCCAGTATCACAACAGAAATATCGCCAGATTTTGCGAGTCTGTCATGAGGAGAAATGCAAGTTTCGCTGTCGATGCTCGTTGTCATTGGGAAAATAATCCGTAATGGACATCGCCTAGCCCTTCTCTGTGCTTCCATAATTTGTTGTCATTTTAGTGTCTAATAGCTCATTTTATTATCTATAAAGAAACACCTTCCGTAAAGTAATTTTACTGGATTTATATTTCCAGTATAGGGCTCAACATGGAATTTTATTTTTCTCAGTATTTTTCCCGTTAAACCCTCAACGTTTCTTCTACGTATTAAAAATTAACACATCTCCATTCCCTTGCGATGGTTTATGAAAATTTATAAGTTGTCGTTTTAAATAGCCGTTTAAAATTTCGAACATTAAATTTGTCGAAAAAATGAGAATCAGATAAACTTGTTCACTAAACTAACGAAGGTTAAATTTGTAAACAAAAAATACGAATCCAATGAACCTGTTCACTGAAGTGGTTTTGAATTAGATAAATTTCAACTTGGTGTGAATCACAGAACGATTACTGATGTGAAATGTTAAGGCTTCTCACGTACATTTTTATAGAACTGTATGATGTTAGTTGAATTCACCTTGTAGTTATGACTAGTCCACAATGTAGAAACTACTACGGAAGCACTTCGCAAATTCGTACAGGTGTAAACCTCCTCTAGAATCGTCAACTAAACTTCGTAAGTCAGAGAACGGAAAAGCTTCTCATCCCGTTACTGGACTGATTCCTCTGAAGTGCCACCTATCTTCTCGATCAATAGGCAGGCCGAAAGAGCATATTTTCACTTGTTGTTATTCATGCACATAATTTCAACGTTTGTCAGGTATTGATTTGCCAATTCTGTCTCAGAGAACGATGAGTGGACCTTCCTTGGCGTAATATCTCTCTCACGAGTGTCATAGCGTGCCAGCACACTCGAGTTTGATCATTGCTCTGACACGTTACTCAATTTTAGTGTTGGGGATTCTTTTTCTTCTTTATCAGTTCATGTCATGGAACGCTACTTACCCGACCACAGATACATCGTATCCTGACTTCCAGTACGCTCTTCATCATTCAATTCGTGCCATTGTAGATGATGTATCACATCCTAGAGAAGGATATACTTTGATTGATTTCGTACGAATGTTATCCAGCTGATCAATTGAACTTGATCTATGGAGGGACTCCATGTCCAGCAGCCTCTATGAGTTAAAGTTAGATTGTCCTGAAGAGATCGTTACCAATTATGGTTATAAATTTTACATTATCCTGACGAGATGGGTGCCCGTAATGGTGATAAATACAAAAACTGAAATGTGTAAAGCGGCTGCGACTGAACAACACATAAACGCTTCTTCAAATTCAAGGACTGATAAGAGATTTTAATTTTTTGTGAATGAAACCGTTTGGAGTGTTGTATTCGAATCGTTTTGCACATGAATTGAGCATAAAATTCAAAGTTCATGCTTCTTTTCTCCAGCGTTTGTTTTTTCTGCGTAATTTGTTGTGTTGGTTGTTTGTTTATATCTTCCAGAATATATGGCCCAGAATTCACAAGATTTTAAATCAAAGGAAATAATTTTCAGCTTTTCAGAAGTAGAAAGAATGTAAATGAATAAGCACACAAAATCAAATAGCGAGCAACGGGCTTCGTTCTCTATAGTTCAAGTGTAGTACAAATAAGGGAACTAAAGAGTTGAAGAATTTAAGGGTGCCAGGATGAGGCACTAACTTCAATGCCCACACACGAACATGGACTGCACGAGCAACAAAATCGCGTGCTGTAACAGACCAAGGCGCTTGTATCAGACGGTGGGTCTGAAGCTTGCGTCGGATCGCGAGACGCTCAGGCTGCGAAGAAAGAAAAACTGTTTATTTCTAAAAAAGTTGATGCATGAAATATACTACAGCACATTCATTTTTAAAAATTTCTTAATGTAAAGGTCCTTAATTAATAGACAAACTATACGAGGTACGTTAATAACTATACGAGGTACGTTAATAGCGTGTGATGTTACGTCTTCCATTTCCCCGTCTACCTCAAATGACAGACACAGTCAGGAGTCTTCAGTGCTTTATGCGCTTCTATTTTTACAGTTCTCTAGACCAAATATTAATAGATGTTACCATGAAAGTGCTTTATGTTTTATATACTTTAACGCTGTTAGCGTATTACTTCGTAGAAGAGAGGTAACTCTTAGCTTCCCTATTTCTCATTACTCTTGCAAAAAAATCAAAAGATTAGAGATGATTTTTTAGTGCGTAGATGGAATTGTTTCCGATTTCATTTACTCAATATAAATACGGACATAGTTTTATGATCTGTTAAAAATGTTAAACTAATTTGACCTTTTTCAGAGCAATGGCTTCTAATTTGTAACCGTAATTTTTAATCTTTATGTCCGCAAAAAGTACACTTTCATACCTACAAATAAGTAAAAGACAGCATTTACTCTAACTAATTTTCCTCATTGACAACGATCGAACACTGATATTTTCTAGATAAATTTCTGTTTACCATTACTTAAATGCTATAAGATCCTGTAGAACATTATTTCAATTTTGATAAAGCCTTTTGAATGAAATATTTCTTTCGTAATCAGCATTGTGTTGGATTAAGTACATGCCTTAAATCTTTCCTTAACTCTGGACTTCAGGTAACGAAGCGCAAGTAGAGTTGACCCGAACTGACGTCACGCTCATGTTGCACAATGTCGAACTTTATTGTTCGATGATGAGCATTACTTTTTACATTAAATCCCTGTAAAAATATAAGAGATATCAAAAATTTGTAATATGGGTTTGGTAATATATGTTCATCAGAATCTCACATTTTCATGTTGGCTTGTATTTCACCAAAGGCAAAGGACATTGACGGTAAAGTATATTCTATTTACTTTTAAGAATGATTGAAGTCGTGTAGATTTGGAAGTTTACTCACTTTTATATTTTGTATGTTGCTGTTGATTGAATAAACCCTGATGTGAATCTTCGCCCTGTTTTCCTGGCTCCTACAGCACACACTTACAACCTTGTACATGAGAAGATCCGGAAAGTTCAGAGTAAATAGAGAACAAACTTTAGTTTCCCAGAATGGATGAAGGAAAATTCCGACAAGGACGATTTTGCCTTATAAGTTTAGAACATAAAATTATGTTTCACGGCCTGACTACCAAACTTGATGTCTGGTGCAGCATTTAATCCTTTGCTAGCTAACATGTTTTCTGGTTTAAATCGTGTCGATATCGACTATTACACGCACTCAATGTGTTGTAAAAAATGAGTAAAACCCAATTTTTGTTGCAAAATTTGATTGAAAACTTTGCTAGTTTATTAGTATTTTCCTGTAAATAGTCGAAAAATTGCGTTCAGTGTTCGTTTAATAATAATCAAAATTTATTCGTTTGAACCGAAATGACAAGAAATTTTCAAATATTTTTCCTAAAGATTTTTCAGAATAAAAACCTATGGGTATACCCTAATGGAAAATTCTGTCCACGAATTGCACAAAATTGAGGTAGATCACAGAATACGCCTCAATACTTAGAGTTTCGTTGAAAAGTGTGCCTGATTTCAGAAAACGCACCAGTTCTTAAAATTTTTCCGTAGAAAATTGTACTCCAGAAAACTAGAAACATTTTTCAATATAATTTGGTAACATAAATTGGAGTTTCATCATTTTCTACACATACCAGTTTTAGAATGTCGTGCCAGTTCTTAGAATTTCGTTGAAAATTGTGTTCGAGCGAACTTGCAACATTTTCCAAGGAAATTTGAAAACAGTGATAATTCTGGAACATATTATGCTAAACCTAGAAAAAAAACGACTAAGCGCCATGCGCCATTGAGTAACAACAGACAATTTAAATGGAACTCAAAAATTGCGGGCCCTCAAATGTTAGGCCCATTGCAGCTACCCTCATACACGAGCAGTTCTGTCATCGCTAACATTCACCATGACGGAAGAAAGAAAACAAATACTAGAACGAAAATGAGACTACATTTTATGTTAGTTTAAGCCTCCCTAACCGCAAAAAAAAGCATTTCGAAGAGCGGTAGGAGGAAGGCACCATTTAGGATGAAGATAAGGGAATGCGGAATCTATGCAGAAAGTGCATAGAAACAGTATGTTGAGAAAGAAGTTTATGAAACAAGATAAAAGTTGAAGAAGAAAGTAGTGGGTGCTGAAAAACAGGATAGCAGTGAACCGAAAAAAGGTGGTCCTTACAATAACAAAAAAACAGTTCATCTCCACAAAAAGAAGGCCTACCTAACTCTCAGCTCGAAACCTAAATTTAAACGAACACTTCCGCGAGCTGGATTACGAAAATAGATGTCAAAGTTCTCAGCAGGGACAAGTCGCCCTAATTGCGTGGATTAGATAGATAATTGTTGCAGAAGTAATGTCGATGTTTTGCGCTACATTGATTGTATTCTCAGCCTCGAAACTAGAAATGAATGCTGTTTACCATTTATGATAGCTTAATAATCACACAGTAGTATCAGAAGAAAAACATACACCACTTCCTTTTAGAACTGTTGTGTTACCCTTAATTCAAAATTAAAAGTACTGTATAGTGCGATACACATTTGGAAAAACCTATCATGCAATGTTGCACCACAGAATACTTAAGGAACATCCCAATGGAATTCAAAACTTCACTTATTCTACTCGTACCAGATCAAGTCCAACCAAAAGGGGAATACGTAGCTATCGCTCGCTTCTACGATTCGAGCAACGAACCAGAACCTACAATTTTCTAGAGGTGAAACAGATACTAGCATGCAGGTATTTAAAACACAAATTCTGAGATGGATTAAACTGGAACTCCATAATTCTTTTTCCAATATTCCTTTTTCCAATATTGGAAAACAAGACAAGCTTGCGACTGTGAATGCGTTGCGATATGTCCTATGCTTTCGAAGTGCTAGTAACCTTTGCACTACTACTGCTCTTATCATCGGGAGACACCGCGCAGTCCAATAAACAAAATTTTATCAAATGATACCCTTGGTGTGCTTATTTATTTATACAGAATCGCCTTAAGTAAGGTACCTTTTTAAAACTATAATAGCTATAAAACTACAAATGGTTAAAAAATTTGGTTAATTCAGAATGAATGAGGAGATTTCAAAGTTTTCTACCAGCGTATCAAGTCTACCGACAATCATAGCATATTGCCCAAAAAATTCATCAAATCCATCCCTCAAAAATGAATCGCTACACACTGGAACAACGAGCAAAACTAGTGGAACTGTACTTCTGATGCAATTGTTCGGTTCTCGCAGTACAGAGGAATTACAGGAATATTGATGGTATTGAAAGAAGGCCTTCAAAAAACTGCATGAAAAACTGGTATTGAAATTTAGAGAAACTGGGACAACAGCAGACAGACAACGTTGTGGCAGGCCACGGACCATCCGAACTGATGCTACAATTCAGTTTGTTGCAGCGAGTGTTGCTCATCGGCCTAAAACGTCAACGAAACTTTGAAGTTTCTTCTTTCATTCTGAATTCAAATTTCAAATCTCTATACCGTTTTTGGTTTTATAGTAGCTATAATAACTTTAAAAATTTAGACAAAGTTTTACAATATTACAAATATACTCCTTTGTAATATATAATATTACAAAGTTTTACTCCTCACTAAAAAGTAGATGAAGAGCAATGTTATCTGAGAGGAACATGTGTCAAATTTAGGACAGTTAGCATTAATTAATTACACCAAGTTAACGAACGATTCTACTAAAAAAGCAAAGGAACTTACATTTCTAACTCAAGACTCCCTGCAATGCTTCAGTCACGGTATAGGGAATAAGGTAGGGTCATTTCTATGGGAGAAAACACTACTCCTCTTGCTCGGCTAGCCATTAAAAAGGCTTTATTTCAAACAAACTTCATGACGTCACCAAAACACCATATCATTAGGCCAATAGTGTAGCCAGATATGGTGGTAGCAGTGCTACCAGGTGCAATATGAGCGCTGCTATTGGTTGGTTGCTGTGACGTCAGCAAAACCACACCGTCAATGAAAAAAAAGACTGGTTTGAACCTACCTTGTTTCCTCTACCGTGGCTTCAGTCCTCTGTAGGGTTCACCTGACAGAACGTACTGCTTAAAGGACACCAGCAGATGAGAGTGTAGATCTCTTTCGGTAAAAATTGAACTACGTTCATTTAGATTTTTCTTATGACTGTCGTTGATCTAGATGGCAAGACGAGACGTGAGGAGGAAGCATCTACAATTTCTACCGATTTTAAAATTCCTCAGATTTCGGTACTTCCATTAAACATCTCTGCAGCCATTTCTTCCTCTAGCTCAAACACTGGAGGGTCCGCTTCCTTCGGTTCCAGAATCTGAAAAAAAAAAAAATCAGCAAGAATCAACAAAGCAGCACTTCTGTAGTGTAGGTGCCGATTATGGTCATTGAGAGAATATGACACGTGGAAGAGATGTGAAGGTAATGAAGAGGATGTGTTATTGCTACAGTGAAATGGTGAACAAGATTAAAATTGTATCCCATAAATGTATATGAATCCTGAATTTCTCAAAGCGCAAGCTGGAGAGGGGATGGGAATAAAAATGAGGGTAAGTAGAGAGGGTAAGTAGAGAGGGTAAGTAGAGAGGGTAAGTAGAGAGGGTAAGTAGAGAGGGTAAGTAGAGAGGGTAAGTAGAGAGGGTAAGTAGAGAGGGTAAGTAGAGAGGGTAAGTAGAGGAAAAGAAATGAACAAACATCTTTCCAACAAACAAATTGATAGTAGCCACACTACATTCAGCTATTCATTATCACACAATGAACATAGTGTCGTCATAAATATGAAAAAACTATGCTATTTCATCATAGAAAGAGCCCTAATGAAAAACCTAGACGTTAAAAGGAAAATCTAACTCCACACTGGGTAATTCAACGCAAGTTGCTTGTAATCATAACTACTTATACAAGTCTTCGAACAGAATCTGTTGACTAGCATAGTGCTATTTATCTTTCAAATGTTGCCACTACTCAATCATCATACCACAGCTAAGAGGAGTAGTAGTGCAAAGGTTACTAGCAGAAAGTGTAAGACTTATCGCGACGAATTCACAGTAGCTAGCTTATCTCATTTACCGTAACTAGTTATCGTATAGTTATTTAAACATAGAATGGTGTCCAACTCAAATTGCAGTTAAAATAAAACTTAGAAATGAAATTCACTTTCACGATCCACTCCATGGTTATGCAGTCACTGTCTGATTTCATGATTTCAAATCCTGCAACGAGAGTTAACCTTAAGATCTTTAGATCACCTCTGCTAAGAACTCCAGAGTGTCTCCCAGCTACGGATCTGAGAATATCTTGCAATTGGAGGCAAGAGAGGCACGGACGAGCGACGCCACAGCTACCTTCACGTAGTGTTGGGTAGAGGCTTGAGCATCTGGGAGTTCTGCAGGTGACAAACATTGTGGCAGCTGCTGAAGCTTCCACCATGCACTACGCAACGCTGGTACAAATTGTAGCTGAAGATGAATTAGAAAATACTGGCCTAGTAAATTCCACCTCCATTTTGAGTTCAATTTAGAGACACGTGTACTTTTGACACGTGAGAGTCTCCTCAGTCTTTCTCTGTCTAGCTAGAAGATGGCTTATATATATATTTCCAAATAGCTGATGGTAGAAATGACAGCACTCTCACATTTCCACTCAGAAAAAAGTTTCGAGCATCTTTTTTAAAAAAAAAGCGAGCCGGACCTCTCAGAGCATAGTAGCTTTGGTGATCAGTGACCATCTTTAGGTTAAAATGGTGTGGTTCCAAGAGACTCGGGAGCAGTTTCAAAATTTGGGCCTTGATCAGTAGTTTTGCCCAACACACGGAAGCCCTTTTTTCCAGTACCTTCATGGCATTAGTAATTACTTCGGTAATCATTGTGGTCTTCGAAGCATTCGTTGACAAATAGAAGCCTATTGGAAATTTTCAATTACTTTTCATGCCAACTGCCATCCCTCAGGATCCAGACGATGCCAGCTTTCATGATAGTCTTCCCATCATCATCGTATCCTAAGTTTGAGGTCCTTACTTTGATAGATAGTGAGATAGCTCCTTTTTGAAAGATATTTCATCTAAAAGAACGAAAATCAGTTTCAGGGTTGACTTTCAGCTTTGCCATTAAAACATTCCTTCTAGGAACTACTTGAGACTTTTAAAAGTTTGTTACAATCGTTTCAGTGTATATGGTGATGGTAGAAGCAACATCGTTCTCAATAAATTGTTTTCTGGTACAACTCACAAGGATGTTGACAGTAATCCATTTTTGTAGATGTGTGTCTTTTCTTGCCTGTCAACTTCATTGGAGAGAATTCAGTCAAAAAGGGTCCCAGCTTTGGATATATTGTATTTGTGGTAGAAATAACCATACTAAAACGCTAATGCAGAACATATTTCTTTTACTGTGTAACTGTCCTTTTATCTTCTTTCTCGCTGCCCTTTCCATCTCGATTGGCCAGGGAAATATGTTCATTCAACAAGATGGTTTATACAATGCCTGAATTTTTTTCTACCGTTCGGATATCGTAGACTTGCAGACCCAGAATTTCGACAGCTCCCTTTATTTCGGATTGGCAAGTTGGAGAGGTTTGTACTTTCAGAGGTAGTTGAGAAGTAAAACAGGATGCTTAAGAGCCTGGTACAGAGATTAAAGTTCTTCCAGTTACAGTTTCAGACATTGTATGGGGAACATTGTATCATGGACAGTCTGTTAAGCCCTTTTGCCGGCAGATTTAGGAATTGAAGAAGCTCTTCTCTCTGTGGCTGAATAGCTGGAACTGAGTGTCTTAGCGCTGATTGGAGGATTGAACAGGCTCTTTTTCTAGCTACCAAAGTTGAGCATACATACTTCCCGTAGGTCCCGGAACAAATCAAATTCGTATGTCGAGATATTACTGTACTTCTTTAGCAGATGCTTGAGGAGTTGAGCATACTTGCATTGCATGTGCCTGACGAGTAGAATGTTTTTGACAGTTTGTGGATTTACTAGCTTAGTTGACCGTTAGTTGGATTTGACGTGAAGACTTGTGTTATGATGTTGAAGTGGGTAGAGCGCAAGGTGCAGCAGTCAGTGAAGTAGAAAACATTCTCAGGGCAGTGACTGACAAGTTGTAGATGTTGATTGGACGCCACTTCTCTGTTGGACAATAAGAAAATATAAATTATTTACAGAATGCGTATCCACTAATTATTAATCATGAATAAGGTTATTTACTCTAAGCCAGTTCAAATGAAAAAGCATAGATTTTGAGAAACGTACAAAAAATAAGACATCAATGAATAACATCAAATAAGAAGATATTTCCTTTACTTCTTTCTTACCAATTTTAGATATATATCAATGATAACTCAATTTTGGTCAACAGTTTAGGTTTCTTTCCATAAAATGCGGACCAATGCAACATGTGAGTATAATTTATTGGTCACTTATTGCACCCAAGAGCTCAAGTCTGCAACTAAAATGAACTGGACACTTTTCACTACATCCATCCTTGTTACACTAGCTTCAACAACACAGGTAAATGCTGTTTTCAAACCACTACTCTCCCATGTCAGCCCAATATGAGTGATCAGAACCCATAATTTAAAATAATTTCCACCACATAGATCAACCACCTTATGCCTATTCCTCCAAAGTGTGCCAACATTGTGATTCATAGATCAACATTAGACAGCACTGCAAACCTGCAATGATCCAGCATTCAAGCATGAATTACTGCATTACATTGTTGACACAAATGTGTCATGACATTATACCCATTGTAATTCATAGATAAACATTTGACAGCACTGCAAACCTGCAATGTTATGGCATTGAAGCATGAATTACTGCATACATACTTGACAAATATGTGTCATGACATTTTACCCAGGAAACATTACAACAGACATGAACATTCGTATACTCATTGAATGGACTGACGCCAAATCCTACAAGTGGGCTCGAGTGAATGAGAAGCTGCGGAAGCAGTAATCAATAACAGGACATATACTTGGGCAACAAAGTTGCTCATAAACTATTGAATTAAAATTTAGGCAAAGACTAGTGATGTACCGATGTATCGGTATCGGCAAGTATCGGTCATTTTCCTGGTATCGGTATCGGCAAAATTCGGCCGATACTTTACCGATACTTTTCAATAATACGTATTTTATCATGAAAATGAAAGTCATAAA
>JACJUY010000076.1:327446-359612 GCA_014220935.1 Platorchestia sp. MABIK
AAGCAAGACTGTACTTGCACTGAGCTCTGACAGAGGTGTGCTGCAAGCATCTGTGATTTGATGTGGTGTCACTCTCCCATGAAGTCTACACTATAAGAACTCACGCAGGTTTCCTGCTATCGGATTATTGACTGGGACTTTGTTTCACCACTAGGCGATCAACTAGAAAAGGCAGTTTTCCCAACGACTGGCTCATCGACAGACTCAGGAAGCTTTACCATTTTCGTATGTGACACACTGAGGTATTTCCCCACTAACGGCATAGCTAAAGACTGAGGTGTTTTTACTCAATATTTGTTCAGTGAAAGACGGTGCTTTCTCTCTTGATTGCCTACATAATCAAAGACATTGACAGACTTTAGTCCAAGACGCATACCAATTAACAGACTAAAACACTCTTTTCTTCCTCTACTAACTCAGTTATATGAAGTGCCTTTTCCCACTGCATAAATTCACACCAAAAAAAAAAAAGATGTTTATCACACCTCACTGCCAGAAACGATTACAGAAGTTCAAATCAACAAAGATTTCTAGGACCTCACTACCAGAAACGATTGTGGAAATTCACATGCACAAACTTACTGTATTTCGAACCTCACTACCAGCAACGATGAAAAATGGAGGGACTAATTTTTAAAATGATCGTAGAACTTTTCGAAAAGTACGTACTTCAGCGGTGACGTTAGCTCGTCTCACTCGCTGTTGATACTTCATGATGAGCCGACGCTTGTCCGTCAGTTGGCAGAGCACACACTTGCAGTTCTCGTGCTCACACTTGACTTTGTGGCCGCGCTTCTCGCAGAATATGTTGTGGTTGCGGCATTTATCGCACAGCTGCCCGAAGAGAAATCAACATAAAAACTCCATACCGAATGACAGGGCAATCATTTGACCAACTTCTCGCTGTGAAATTACACGTTCAGCGATTGCCGTGGTGCCAGTCGGAGGGTAGTTGATGGCGCGCGTGAAATTAACCAATACTTTGCTGGACTGATAGATGGGAAGAGATTGACCGAAGTGTATCTACAAATAACGGTAATGAGCAATAGTAATTAATGGGATGCCAGAGAACGAGTTGACGATACTTCTCCAGCGTTTTGCTTGCGTCGTTAAGTAATTTTCGCTTCTTTCCATGTGATTTTAAGAGAACTATGACTTGGATCAGCAGTGACCAACGTGCTTTGTGATATCAGTTTTTTGTTCCATTGAGGTTATAACATTCAGCTAGTGTGGAATTTAACGATCAATATGACGAAAAAACAAGAAATCAATTTCCATTTTCGTAATTTGATAAATTTTCTAATTGTACAAGTGTAATGAAATTGTTGTTTTTTCTTAATAATTTCTTCTTGTTTCCGTTTTACTCTTTTATAATTTTTTAATATAACGATCTAATTAATTAAAATACAAGATCTCGGGTTACATTTTTGGATGTAATTCCGATAAAAAAGATCTGTGTGCGAGATTCTTATGCTAGTTGGTTTATATTCAGTTGCAATTGGTGAATTTGAAATATTTTTAACCACTCAAAGAAGTGGGAAGAAGTGGTTAGATATCTTTCAAAATTTTACTGTGCGTTTGAACACCGGGCGTCACTAAACATATATGCTCTTATACACCCATTATAATTGCAGCACTTTAAGCCATTTCGCTAGCGATGAGATCTGCCATAAAAAAACACAGCTGCATCTGAGATTATTAGTGCATGAAATTAAAACTTTAAAAATTCTAGTGTACAGATATGGTTAATTGGAACTTCTAAGAAACTTAAGAGTAGCTAGCTTGAAATTTTTCTTTCGTGCATTTCATGACAGATCGTCAAAGCAATTTTAAGCTACTGAATCAACCAAACTGCACAAATTTGAATTTTTTGAGAAAGCAGGGCGAAAACATTTGTCTCGAGTTCGATATGAAGAACAGATTGGCCGGAATGATCGTTGAGTGCAACCAATTTTCAACTTTAAATAAACATGCACTGCTAGACAAAGAAAATAACGTATGGGTAAATGTTTGTAATGGGTTTTACATAACTGTGTATAGTGTGTGTAAAGGAACACTGTACTCTTTTCCATGAGGACTCTGTGTTTAGTTTAAATGTTTAAAAATATTAAAATTAAAATTCAATAATACATATGAGAAGCAATAGAACATTTACATGCAAAATCAAAACTATTTGGAACTAGCCAAAAAATTCAAAGGAAGGCTATTGTTGTAATAGTTAGATTGTCTAACTTTAGTTGCAACTTACGAGCGAATTTTTCAAAGCTCAAAATGATGCATGCATCACTCTGAGACGTTTCTCTTCCCAATTAATTTCATCGTCTGTGAGACATACCTTATTCAAAAGTTAATTTCATTACTGTTTCATCGTTTGTGAGACATCCCTCATTCACCAATTAATTTCCTAATTATTTCATCGTGTGTTAAATAAGATTTTAGCACGTAAGTTCAGTTGTGCATATTGTGCATCCGACCACAGAAGTTGACCAACATCAACTCCTTAAGATAAGGAAGATGATTTAATAAAATAGCTATTGTTCATCCCTTCGCTCTTTTTTTTTGTGTGCGTTCAATAAAACATTCTTAAATGCATCATTTATCTTTTTCATCATAAATTTTCCAAATCTGATGATTTATGTTGATTTGAACCGTTATAAATCCTTATAGAATATTTATTTTATGATGTTATTTGAAAGGAAGTTACGCCATGTTCAGTAAACTTTTTTCTGTTTCCGTAATTACGTCAAAGTTTAATATTCTGTCAAGGTGAAGCATGAAAATTTAGGAGGAAAATCTTGAGAAGGATCCATCAGAAGTTGTATATGTGACAATGGCTTTCCTTTTTCACGGACCATTATAAAGTTATTCATGGCGATATGACGATGATATTTTCATCAACTTCATGGTATTTTACTCATTCCAAAGCTTAAACTGTAGTAAACTTGACCCTCTTATAAGTATTCGTGTTTTTCTTCTGATTTTGTTCTGGATTATTTGTAATCTTCAGCAGCAGAACAAACATAACAATTACAATTTTTCCTCACATCATCTTGGTTCATCTTGGTTCATGTCAGCAGCTTTTAAACAGCTCAATGAAAAATTGCAAAATTGGTAATTCACTAAGCATTTTAAATTACTCGAAAACGATCCGCAAAACCATGCTAATTAATGGCATAAAATTCTCGGCAATTTGCTGCTGATATCTGGCTCGTAAATGACACATATGACTAAAATTCTCGGGCAGCAACACCCGTGCAAGTGACCATCCCAACACCTGAAACGCTCACCTGGCTCCGCTTTTTGGCCAACCTCCGCATGAGCGGGTCGATGTGCTCAGCGAGGATGCGGGACTGGTGCCTCCAGAGCGCCTGCTGATACTTCATCACAACTTGCGACTTGGTCGTGAGCTGGCACAGCAAACACTGGCACTGCCGGAACTTGCAGTGGTGGCCTGTCTTGCTGGCGATGATGCTGTGGTTCCTGCAGAACGTACAGTGCTTTGGGCGCTTCTGTCTCCTTGTCGTCGGTGGCTTTGGCTTCGGCATTTTGATTTTGTCTGAAAGAAACCGTCTTTGAGTTGGTTTTAATTGTTAGAAAATTACCAGAGTTGAATTGGTATTAGTTCTTCAGAAAATGTTTAGAAAATAACCAAAGTTGAGTTGTTAATTGTCAGAAAATTTTTGGAAAATAACCATAATTGAATTGGTATTAATTTTTCAGATAATGTTTTAAAAAATGACATTTAAATTGGTATTAGTTTTTAAGAAAATGTTTGGAAAATAATCGTCGCTGAATTATTATGGATGTCGCTTAAAACAACATTTACTCCTACTGCCTGTCTCACGCAAAGCGAACTTGATTGTAATTGTTTTTTGGCGCAAAATTGCTTGTGGAATAAGAGTGGTTCAGAAAGATAATTTTTTGCAAATAGCTAGCGAGGCTTGGCGTCCACGTTCCTCGTTGGGTAAAACACTGCGTAAATAAAACGAGCTGAGAAAATTCATTTACACCTTTAGTAAGGAGATGTGACTGATGCTTGAATTTCAGATGGGGGCAAAGAACAATCGAATTTTTAGATGATCATAAAATCTCAGAGGAAGATAATTTATGAGTCTAATTATTGATTTGTTCGGTAAAAAGTCACGAGACGTTGGTCCTAGTTCTAATCCGTGATTCATCGGATTAAAAATAATTTGCCATAAAAATAGTAAAGAAGTAATTTCTAATGAGCTCCCGAAAAAAATGAGTCGCCTACCGTTTTGCAGCTTCAATTATTTATTGCATTCATTAATCGATGCTTGAAGCTGTGACCGAGATTGTGAAGCTGTGACCGATGTTGCGAATCTCTGACCAAGCCTGTAAGGACCCATTCTTTATATGTTCCATAACGACGAGATTAAAGAAAAACGTCTCGGAATGGCAAAAAGAGGCTATTGCATTTATTATTATAAAGGACACTCAGCAAAGAAGATAGCAGAATTTGCTGTTGTTTCATACCGCACTGATGTGGAGGTCTACCAATAATAAAAATGATTCTTCGTAATCAGCAAGTCAAGGTTAAATTATGGTCTGGAAAAACCCTAACGTATTGTGGGACCCCAAATTAATCACCGGAATCTCACTGCATAAAGGATGGAGTCAGACATGATAACCGCTCAACTGCTGTTTTCGAACTATTTTTCGCAGGGAATTCGATGCAATGGAGATATTGAGTACAATGGCTTATGAAAATGACCAATGTTAACTCTTGTCCACGAGACCACTCGCTTAACAGGCCAAAGTATGGACCCGAAACTTTCGAATCGGACTTTTTCTGCGCCGTATAAATTTTTCGTTATTTTTAATTTTAGAGAAGGAAAGAGTTCAGTCGTGTTTCTTTGCTTTAAAGCTAATTAATAAAAAATTCAAGATCGCTGCCATCTCAGTCGAACATTTACGTTGTCTTTGTACAATTTTGACCGCTCTGTGCAAAACTCATTCTTGGGCGGCTAAAGTCATAAATGCCCTGGCGAAAATGTTAGACTTGGGTTGTGCGTTTATTTACCTGCGTTTTCATATATCTCGCATTACGCTAAAGATTACGATGGGGAAATCATTTAATTCTGTGTATATTAAAATCATCCTCGTCCAGGGTCTGAACAGCTATGGTGGGATAATGAAACCTTTGCAAAATGCATAGCACAAATTATCTCTTGCGTCATAATGAACGTCGTGTGAATTCAGGAGGGTTCATTAACCGTGGCTTAGTTAAAAAAACACTCGTTATCGACGCTTTTGACCTCGAGAGGAACATCAATTTATTACAGTTCATCATATCTGAACTTGTGATAAGACTGAAGTCACGAACACCTTTTTATTCTCGTTGATTTGATCATAAATCCCCTTTTTCCATGATTGGTTATAAGTGAGCTGATCATTACGCCTTTTAACGCGTTAATCGCCATGTGCGCCACCGGTGGTGCGCGGAAAAAATTTTCATAACACTGATGACAGACCAGTAGTCACAAACTCAAATTTCATAAATGCATATTCAGAGCTAAATGAAGGCACGAACCAGTTCATGTTTGCTATTTCCAAAATTGCTTGCTACAAATGACTTTAAATTTGAGTCGAACATTTAACTTTAGTTCAAGCCATGGGGCTAATACATTTCATTAACTCAGGACTAATCAAGTAATTAAGATAACAAAATTCCTGATGCATTTTTTTCGCGAAAAATTCGTTAGAAGTGGAACCTTTAAAAAGTGACACACTTGATCTTCACACTTTGAATCTTCGATAACATAATTGCCAGCCTTTATTGCGACGTCACTGGATTCGCTAAAATGCTCGACCAGATACACTGAATTTATAATTTTGTCATATGAAATTATTTTCTTCGTATTAGTTCGGCATGAAGATACAGAGTAAGGTGTGGGCAAGTACGATTCTTAGATAATTGCGCAATTTGAAATTTGCGATATTTAGATATGTCATGAAGTCTCGGGATGTAAGGTAATCATATGCTCTACAAGGAATGTGTATGCATAACGAACAAACGTCAACACAGAGAACTACGTGATGCAGTACAAGTAAATCCAAAAAATGAGCATTGAATGTGTGAAAAGCATTCATGATGATGGATACAAATTTACCGCTGCTCATTTGCGTGCAGATCATCGAACTTGTGAATGATATTTTAATGAATTTATGTTTTAATTTTAAAGCACCGTTGTGACTCAAACTCTATTTTTGTGCGCGCGATAAATTTCAACTATAGGGAAACTTACTATGCATCTCAATCTCAAATTCCTTTCTGGCAACACTCTGCCCGTTTTCGAGCCCTGAAAATTGAGCGTCTTTTCATTCTGCGACTAAAACTACAATATTCAAAACACAAAAAAGACAACTATAGAACAATGGAATGCATCAATTCCCTAGCTCATTGAGAGTTCGCATCCTCTTCAGGTAGAAAAGGTAAAATTCTTTACTCTAAAAAGAGATTGTGAAATAAATAATTGTAGGGTAAAGCGACTATCTTACCGATCAGTGCTACAGCTCCGTCTACCTTTCCGTACAATATCGTCTCAAGTTTTTATACCCCTTTGCCAAGTTCTGCAGTGTGTTAATTAAACTAATACTCAACGAGACTTTCACACAACTCTACGTTGTAAAATGCCAGAGACTGAGTAAACTGGAAGGGATTTGAAATAGAATTATACCTAAACCCTCCAAAAACTTGCTCCATGGACGCCTCATGTAGCTTGAGACAATTTATCCATGCTTAAGAAAAGATTTAAGGAAAATCATTTTCTCTAATCGAATGTTCATTAGGAATTTAAAAACGAGGAACACTGCTCGTAGGTTAATCATTATTTAATATTACACATCGTCAAATTTAAACGTCAAATTTAAACGCTTCGGAGTCCAGCTCCATCTTCACAGTCTGAAGAACATATTAAGACAAAAAGTTCGTCAGACATGCTAAAAAAGAAGAAAGAAAATTGATAGAAAAACTCATGCAAAAAATTTCAGCGGATAAGAACTATTCAAACTGTTTAAATCGGGTTTTTCTTTGGCTATGAACATTGATTCCAAAGAGATTTGCTCTCATTCCATAAAATTTGGATGTGCACTTGCTACAAATTTGCTAAAAGTTAAGGATGTGAATTTTTAACGTGAATCATTTCAAAAATTTTGAACAGGTTTGGGTTGTGAAATTTGAATCCAATTACCAGAATCCGATTCTAGGATTCAGAAACCGAGAACCTTCACTAGATTTTGGATCTGAGTTTTGGGTCTTCTGAATCCGAAATTACTGAATTCTGATTCTAAGTCTAAGCTACACGAAAACATTTAAATAAAGCGCATTGTGCGCATCAGAGTGGCATGTTCAAACTTACGTTTTGGATTGTAGTGGTCCTGAAAAACATTGTTCAACTCTAAAGAAGCTGGTGGTTCAGTCAGAAAGCTAATTTTCATCCCACCTCGGAAAAAAACACTACTTTAAAGCGTTCATTTTTTAAATTTTGGTTGTCAGACAGGAGTTGAGCATCGCTTTGATAGGGCAGCATCATTTCTCCCTCCAGTTGAATTTTATTGATCATTCGACGGTGCAACTAAAGGTTTACACAGCAAGGTGAGTCAAGGTTATATATTTAATAAAGATCTAGGATAACGAAAACACTTGTGCAGTCTCTTCCTTGGCAAGCTACGTTTTTTCCAGATTCAGCGCTCCTATTTCAGATGAAGGGGAATAAGATAAGAAACGTCTAAACTTTGGTGTAGAATTTCAGATAAAGGGGAATAAGCTGGGGTATGTCTGAACTTTGGTGTTGAATTTCTCAAGTAATGCACACAGATAACGATGTTGGCAACTATTGGAGATGGCGAAAAACATAAATTCGAGAGTGAAGAAACATGATGCTGGCCGCTATTGGTGATGGCAAAATGCATCAATTCCCTAGTGAAGAAACATGATGTTGGCTAATATTGAGGATGTAGAAATGCATCAATTCCCTAGTGAAGAAACATGATGTTAGCTAATATAGAGGATGTAGAAATGCATCAATTCCCTAGTGAAGAAACATGATGTTGGTTAATATTGAGGATGTAGAAATGCATCAATTCCCTAGTGAAGAAACATGATGTTGGCTAATATTGAGGATGTAGAAATGCATCAATTCCCTAGTGAAGAAACATGATGTTGGCTAATATAGAGGATGTAGAAATGCATCAATTCTCTAGTGAAGAAACATGATGTTGGCTAATATTGAGGATGTAGAAATGCATCAATTCCCTAGTGAAGAAACATGATGTTGGCTAATATAGAGGATGTAGAAATGCTTCAATTCCCTAGTGAAGAAACATGATGTTGGCTAATATTGAGGATGTAGAAATGCATCAATTCTCTAGTGAAGAAACATGATGTTGGCTAATATTGAGAATGTAGAAATGCATCAATTCTCTAGTGAAGAAACATGATGTTGGCTAATATAGAGGATGTAGAAATGCATCAATTCTCTAGTGAAGAAGTTGAACCGTCCATCAGAGCGACGTAATTCACGCTATTGTATTCTTGAAACTATTAAAGTTTTTCCGTCTTTTTATGTATTTCTGCGGCTACTGGCATCCACGAGCTAGTCTTCGAGTTTGTTTTTTCAGGAGTAACATTGTCACTCATTCACGTTTAAATATGCTGAGTCACATAATTCAACTTTTACTCAAACTCAGGGAGCGCTGAGTGAATGAAATGAGCGCTTATTACATGAAAATTTTCTTCATGTGAATATGTCGTCACTCATTCACTTTCAATTCATTCCGAGTACTCTCATGTACGTATATTTACACGGGCATTCACATTTAATTGATTCCTAGTACTCTCAAGTGCGTATATTCACACGTGCGTTAACATTCAGGTAATTGATTCTACGTACAATTGTATATATTCGCATGTACTTTTATATTCAGATAATTTATTCCGTTAACAATTGTACAATTGTGTATGTTCGCATGTACATTCACATTCAGTTAATTTATACCGTTTACAATTGTACAATTGTGTATATTCGCACGTATATTTATATTCAGGTAATTTATTCCGTTTACAACTGTGGATATTCGCACGTATATTTATATTCAGGTAATTTATTCCGTTTACAATTGTGTATAATCACACGTGCATTCACATTCAGGTAACACTAGTAATTCATTTCTATTCAGCCATATGGAAGTTCTGCTGAGTAAAACAAGTTTAGCTTATCCAGGTCCAAAAAAAGCTAAGATAATTAGCAGTATAAAGGAAAGAATAAATTACACGTGTGAAATGTGAACAAACCACACGTCAAATTTTGCAGGTGTATCCGTCGGGTGAAATATTTGCAGGTCATTGACAGTTCGTATACTCTTTAGGTAGAGAAAAAAATTGTTCGCTCCAATAAAGTTAGAAAAATAAATGATTGTAAAATAAAGATGTAGTTAAATAATTGTCTGGTAGAGACGCGCACCAATCTAGAAAAAGACGTGTCTCGTATTCAAAAAAATTGTGCAGACCCCTAAAATGCAGTGAACCTTTCAACATTGCATAGGACCTCAGCGTGAAGACGTCGCTTCAGCTTCTAAAAAACCCCTTTTTCAATAGAATTATTGTTGACAATTTAAATTATTGTCGGTAAACAAACTTCACAATTTTTTTCAAATGAATTTTTGCTCAAATATTTTGCATGAATCCCCACTTCCAACGTAGATTGAAATAGAACAAATAGAACTTAATTTAAGGTTGACGTTGAAATTATTTCTGATGAATATAAAATTGTATGATGTGCAAAATATTTATTAGCGAAGCGACATTTTATGGTATATTCTTAGTCACAGATTTTTTCTTCTATTAATTTTGCAAAGATAACGCTAGGTGAAATATCTGATTTAAACAAACATGTTTCATTCATCGGTTCCATGACCAGGCGTTGCATGTTCTTTGCAAATTTTTGCAACTCACTCATTTTTCAATTTTGGTAATATACGGAACCACAAAATATATGATTACGCCATTCTAACGCACAAAATACTGAAGATATTTTTAGCACCAAAATCTCAACTGAAGAGCCGCTGCTTGTTACATTAGGGAAAACAGGTAGCAGCTCGTTTAAACGTGTTGATGAGCAAGTGGAAAATGTGCTAAGGAACAATAGATTTATTACCACACATGTAGACTATAAATCAGCACGCATGTTAACAAAACTAGTTCTGTGACTCTAATAAATTTTAGATTTTATGGTGCGTTAAGAATTAATGCTAAAATGTGCATTTTTTATTCCATACGTTCGGGATATTAGAATTCCCTCTTCAGTGCTAAAACATAAAAAAAGAAATTCAAACTTTGAACTTACAGAAACGATAATAAAATGAATAAAAATACCTATATAAAATAAAATAAACCTAGATCCTAACCCTCATTCAAACGTAAATAAAACTTACACGTACCTTCGTTCGATTGGTTACACAATCACACACAAGTACACATTTACTCATTGAAACCTCACATACACAGACATACGTGCATGCACACGCACTCACACACATGCACACATACCTACAGAAATACATATGTCAGTAGGTTCAAGCACTGTACAGTTTGACAGCACCCCAAGTCTTTATGTTGTTAATTTGGCTGATATGACGCAACATACCTGGGGATGGTGTTTTGACGTACTGGATGTCCCAGTGATGCGGTCCAGCGGCAGCTCGTGACAAGGGTTGGTGGATCCTGACTAGTTTAGTGGACAGTCAGGTACACAGGCGCTAAACTCTTTGTGTGAATATTGTGAGTATTGTGGAGGGAATTGTGAGCCGTTTCAAAGGCCACGACGCTGTCGGCCCTCAACTTCAAGTTCAAGGTTAGGCTTGTTGGTGGAGATAAAAAAAGACTCCAAAATCCGAAGATCTTATTGCTTGCAGTACAGAGAGTAAAGTAATTAGTTGTTTCAAAGGATGTTCAAAATGCTGACAGTTATCTCGAATTGCTGAATGAGAAGGAGAGGAAAATGTGTGACTAGTTGTATGGCAAATTTCTGAATGTTGGCTGTGTCTATAACGTTGTTGAAGTTTGGTTCTATCAACATAATTCGGCAAGCAGCGGTCACACTTATAGAAATAGACACATCCACTCCACAGGCACTCCTTCAGTCGCTTCTTTCTCAGATAAAATGAACTTATTTTTAAAACTATTCCCATAAAAAACTTTGATGTCACCTGAAGTAAAAACCTACTAACCAGAGATACGTTCTACCTTTCAATTTAGTGTTCCAATATCCAAAAAATGGTAATTCTACGCACAAAGTCTGCTTCGCTACGCTCAAGGTGACAGGAGAGGGACAGTATTCTTTTCCAAAAAAATTTCGGATAGAATTATCAACGAGAAATATAGGGAACTTTTTGTCAACCAATAATTTCTCACAAATTCAATTTCATGGCGTAATATTGGTAGAAGTTCGAGTATCTCGTCCTACCGTAAGTAGCAGTCAACCGTTGTGGAATGTATTAGAATGATTATTTTCGGGTGTGATGAACGGAAAATTCTTTTTTTGAAGTTTGGCCAAAAGAGCATAGGTAAAATCTTTATTCAATTTGTCTAGTTGCTGTCGAACGAATTACAGAGAACATTCATGTGGACGTTACATGGTGGCCAACGGACTAGATGCATTGCACAGATAATTCTGCTTGATTTGTGTAAAATGACCGTGAAGCTGGCGTCACGGGAGCGATAATGAAACCGAATGCAGTGTTGTGATGGCCAAGCTGAGCAGCAGCACAAATGTTAGTCAATTGGTCGAGGTGCGTTTTTTTTGGGTTGATTGCTATGCATTATTGGGGTGGAGCCAAATTTAGAGGGAGGATCGTTTGAGTTCGATAGCGCACATTCTGCGTTTAATAACCAAGCTGAATGAAGCTCGGTGATAATCACAAGTGAGAGTCACGCGGTGCAGCTGTACGACGCCATTTTTGAGTGAAATATGGGCTCTCGTCTGCGAGGTCGCTTTTGACTACAAAAGTTCTGCTTATTTCCAACAAGATGTTCGCTTGCAATAATGGACGCACGCTGCAAGGACAAAATGAGACCCAAAAATACTCTTCAGTGAGCTCTCCTCCGACATGCAAAACTCACCATCACTGGCAGCCTTCACGTACGTAATTACGCGATGTTTACGTAATTGCGATGTTCACGATGTTTTGTAAGTACGCAGAGAAACTAATGAAGGAACGTTTTGCTAGCAAAGCAACTTCAATGCAAAATTAAAGGCAAAAACCCCTTCGTATTTCATTTTCAAATCCTAATGTAATCAGTTCACGAAAACGTTTAGAGCCTTCGCCCATCATCAGCTGCAAAAATCCTGAAAATCCATTAAGGAATTGTAAAAATTTCCCGTTTATAAAACACATTTTACCATAAATTACGATATGTTTTTGTATCGAAACTAACAATGTTAGGCCGGCACCGAACTCGTTTATGCAGAATTGCAGCTATCGTGTTTCACTCGTCAAACACCAATCATTTGGTTTGGCTTTCTGAGTATTTTGTATTATCACTTTTTTTTTAAAAAGTTTCAAGGAAACAAGATGTAACTTAATTATCGAGTCGCTGTAAACGCGGTAATTCAAGTTAAGTGTTTTCTGTTGAAGGTGCTAAAGAAACCGTATTTAACTGTTGCCATTGTGTTAAGGAATCCCTCAAGGACTATAACTTGCTATAGCGCTTGAGATATACAGGGTGACTCAAAAGTAACGCACCCTTATTTATTACCGCAATATACACTGGGTATCTGTAGACAGGATACGACATGTAAATAAACTTCAAGAGTTTCTCTATCGTTTGCAATTAACCCTATCGTTATACCTCTCATAGTTTATTTCTTATTAATTTTTTAAAAGGGTGCGTTACTTATGCGCCACCCTGTACTAAAGAATCGAACGCTCGTTTCCGTAACCGTATGGTTTGAAGTGTGTGTGAGAGAATCGATATGTTTTAAAAGTCTCACGCGTTCTGGTCCAGTTGCGTGATGTTTGTGATCAAAATCCAGTAAAACTGTCGCTCTATATATAAATTGCTTCCATTTATCTTTAGCAAGTTTTCCACGGGTCTTCCTAGTCGTAATTCACATATTCGATGCATGCATCGAAAAAGCAATTTGTGCCTCAGGAAATGTATGTGAATGAATTTGAGTTGATGAAAAATGATTCGAAAAGCATTAATAGTTATAGTCACAGAGCACCATAATTATTTTATAGACATTTTAGTCTAGGTCTACTGAGACCCATATTTTCAGTAGACTACGGTGAAGAGAGTGGCGAATGACTTGAGTGTGTATTCTTGAAAGGGTTAATTCGATGGTTCTTGATCAATTTGATCTGGTAATTTACTATCCATATTTTAAAATAATTCATTTAGCCATTGATACGATATGAAGGTGCGGTGTGGTACAGGTACTGAAGATATTCTTACCACTTAACTTGACTCACAACTTGACTCGCAACTTGACTCGCAACTTGACTCGCAACTTGACTCGCAACTTGACTCGCAACTTGACTCGCAACTTGACTCGCAACTTGACTCGCAACTTGACTCGCAACTTGACTCGCAACTTGACTCGCAACTTGGTGACCGTGATGATAAATGAAGCTGTACGATTGAGCTCCTTAGAATTCCCATTGTGATCTGACGCTGGATTACTCGCAACTTGACTCGCAACTTGACTCGCAACTTGACTCGCAACTTGACTCGCAACTTGACTCGCAACTTGACTCGCAACTTGACTCGCAACTTGACTCGCAACTTGACTCGCAACTTGACTCGCAACTTGACTCGCAACTTGACTCACAACTTGACTCACAACTTATCTTAAAGCTCATCTTAAAACTTAACTCATAACTTAACTTATAACTTAACTTATAACTTAACTAATAACTTGACTAATTTAACTCATAACTTAACTTATAAGATCGGAACACAATTGGATAAGTCGAGGGCAACTCAGTTAATAAAGTAACAATACATAAAAATAAACTTACCAAAAATAAGAGTTATAAGTAAGAGTAACATCATTTGGATATTTTTAACATAATATCGATCACAGAAGCAAAACCTGACGAAATATCTGAGTGGCTGCTTAGAGTTCACGAGGAACAATAATTTACAGTGCATAAGTAATTTCCACGCGTACGCAGTTTGAGACGATCTCAGTAGGAATAACTGTAAATAATTATGTGACTCGTGTACACGGCCCGTCAAAAATGACGGGATTCAATATTTTCCTCGTATAAATCTTGCAGAATTGGATGACAAACAAATATTGCCATCCGAATTATGCCCGAGATCTTAATATTCTCATACTTGTGCACTGGTGAAACTCGTATCACAGATACGGTCATCCTTTATAAGAGCGACAGAAAAACAGAAGAAGCGGAAGCCAAACAAATATATATATAAATAAACTCACCTAGAGGATTATTCGGCAAGAAGAAGAGCGTTCTTAGACTAATTTCGATATTGTTTAATAAGTTTGAAGGAGGACAGTTGACAGGCTGCAGGGGCTATAGACAGTTCCTGAAATAAGATATGAAGTATTTTTGAGTAACTAATAAACGGCGTTTCGATACGGTCACTAATAACTGTCGCATTTGCAATGAGCTTAGAAATTATACGTTTTGATCCGTGTTATTCAAGGCTACAGATGCCTTCGTAAAATTCATTATTTTTTTATATAAATAGTAGCTTTCGTAGTTTTGCATTCAGATAACATTTTATACATCATGTGCCGTGAAAACAACTTGCAATCCTTAATGTGAACATATTTTGATTTGATGTGTCGTTGCAGCAGTCAAATTGCCCTTCCTAGCACGGTCTTCAATATTTTCAGTCTCCTCACATCGCTGCATTGCGCCACGTCTAACGTTGCATCTTGATTTTGATTTTTTTAAAGATTTGCGCTACCACTTGGTGACCGTGATGATAAATGAAGCTGTACGATTGAGCTCCTTAGAATTCCCATTGTGATCTGACGCTGGATTACTAATTGTTATAGGTTAAAAATGACAGCCCTGACCAACTGTGACAGATTCAAAAAATTTAAAGTTTGAAAGTTAAACGAATGAATTCACTTAGAACAAAAACCATTCTCTGAATATTCGGATCTTCTACTGTCAATTTGATCTCTTATCACTTTATGAACGACTGCTTCTAAGTCGTCATTTATGATGATACATTCACGAAAGAAAAATATAAAGAAACAAATGGAAACAGGTTCTTGAATTCCACGTTTTTCATTTATTTGTACATTTTTGAAGATTTAAGGAAAAAAATAACAAATATTGGCTACTTTGGCTTAGTTTTTTTTTGCAATATCATATTTGCAGCTTATTTAGCAATAAATCTGCTTAAGAAAAACACAACAAACAGTATACTGAAGCATACTGGGCATGATCCTGTTGCTCACCTCTGCAGCTCTTTCATAAGACTCCAACGCCCAACCTCAACATGAAAACTTAATTTTCTTTTCGGTTATATGCTAAAGAGAAACATAAAACTGTTCACATTGCTTGTCTAAAGCAAGACCACCTGTTAAAATAGTTCGTCTGCAGTCAACGCTCTGAGAAGCGTCATCTATTTGGAGGGTTGGACTGAAAGCAGTGAGTTACTGTATTGAAAACTGCTTTCTGTGTGACTACATTCGAGTGAGTAGAGTGTACGCTACTGTATTGAAAACTTCTATTTCTGTGACTACATTGAAGTGAGATGAAAATTGAAATATTTCATATTTGAGGCGGAAAAAAACAAAGGAAGCAAAAAGCCAGGCTGGAATTGCACAGAAAAATGATAAGTTGCGAGATCAGCGACGTCAATTCCATAAATTAAATTTCATGTAACTCCAGTTGAATGAGACGAAGATGGCGTATTTGATCAGTTACTTGTTTCTTGTGGAGAAGAAACAGGAGAATCAATGAGCTCTGGCTGGAATTAAACAGAAAGATTGCGAGTTGTGTGACCATGGACATCAATTGAGCAAATTGTAATGTGTACAACATGTCACGCAGTGCATGGACTGGCACCAAGGGAATTCACCACTAGAGTGTATATACGAATATCTTCAATCCACCTTACTCAATTGTTTTTTCAAGTTAACATTGTTTTATGGGATATGCGTTCATTACTAAAACTAAATCTGGTAGAATAAACACCTGAATCATACAAGTCAGCTTCCTTCTAGTATCAGGTAGCTTAAAATTTTCAGCTGATTTTATTTTATAAACATTTTTTCTCCGAGTCCCTTGATTGGAATACTAGTTTGTACGTAGGAGTGAAATATAGTCCTGGATGTCAACCTCGCTCCCGTAGACGCAAGATCATTTTAATCCATCCGTTTTACTTCAACAAATTCCTTATTTCGCAAGTCCTGAGCTCCAATTTCAATGTAGGTGCGCACTGAAAAGAGTGTTCTCAGCAATGCATCGTCGCTGAAATTGTGGTTTCTTCAATTTTCTAATTGTAGTTACATATATCATCGCATCTAGATTAAGCAACATTAGGAATACATTGCCCTCAATCATTTGTTTCGACTAGTGATATGGGTGTTACAATACTCATGTGTGTGTATCATTTATGTGTATTTAGATATTTTAAAAAACAATAATGTATCACCTTTTTGAATCACCTTCATCGGAAATAAGCTGTTTTTCTTGTTCTTTCTTTTATGTTTTAACTTGAAAATTACATCAGTTTACCAAAATATTTTCCAAGATCACTTAACACATTATTGTTTAGATGAGTAAAAACTCAAAATTGTCCGGAATTTTTCTTTCCTCGTCGTGTAGAAGTAAAACATTTTGTGAAGGAAAGTATTGTCCTCCGCGTTATTCGTGAGAGTGGAACCTCAAGTCTTTTTATGGGACCATAAATGTTCCTTAATAGTACCATAATGATGTAAAAATGCAACTTATTGCATTATGCATAGACATAGAGAGCTAAGGTTAGACAGCCTACAATCAACTACACAATTAGATGTAGTTTAAGCCGCCTGTACAGCAACAAGGCGTTCATAAGAGAGGTAGGAGGATTTAATTAGAATATGGGAATGAATGACTTTAAACTGTTTTCTGAAGGTATCAGGGTACCTAACGTCGGAGCGTTCATACGATAACTCCTGCTAAAATGCCAGAAAATATTATACTTGAATGATAGATGTACGCAGCATAGGCATCATTCAAGGAGCACCCACCAGCATGTTAACAGGAGAACAATGTTCTAACTTATGACACCTGTAAAAATGTACTAGAGATTCGATTCGTGTTGTTCCGAAGGAAGACGAGGTTAATCCTAACATCAAATTCAACACGAACTAATCCGACAAGCTTGCTATCGCCTGGATTGGCCATTGAACCATGTTCTAAGTACAATACTTTTGTTTTACTGGACTCGGAGACTGCCGTACCTTGATGTTAATTAAGCAATGGAAATTCCCCGCTACACGAATTACAGTTAGTTGTTAGGAAGCATTATTTCACAGTGCGCCCAAGAGTTTGAGGCTTGAACAAGACACGCATATTGACGAAGAGATTAGATCAGATGTTAGTTTAACACTTTGACTGCGACGTGCGCCACCGGTGGTACACGGAGGTAATTTTCACAATGCTGCTGACCGGCCAGTAGTCGCAAACTCAATTTTTATGAATACTTAATCAAAGCTAAATGAAGTCACGATCCAGTTCATGTTTGGTATTTTCCAAATAGCTTACTACAATTGACATTAAATTTGAGTTTGGTGTTGAACTTGATATTTAGTAGTCGTAGTCAAAGTGTTAAGCTTCCCTAACCGCTTAAAAAAATCTTTCCAAAGAGAGGAATGATGAAAGCACCATTTAGTACGGAGATAAGGGAACGCGGAATCTATGCAGAAAAGGCATAGAAACAGTAAGTTGGGAAAGAAGTTCATGAGACAGGGTGAACGTTGAAGAAGAAAGAAGTAGGTGCTGAAAAAAAGGACTGCCTGCAATGAACCGGAGAAAGGTGGTCCTTAACATAACAAAAAGCATTTTATTTCAGCAAGAAGAAGGCCTACCTAACTCTCAGCTCGGGCCCTTACACATTTTTTCCCTTGAGCGGATTGAAGAAGAGATTAAAGCCTCTCCTCACCGGTAAAACTCAAAATTTTTACGGCCAGTCCTACCACAGCACCCCGCTATGCTGCGCAGGTTTTGACTTGTGCGAGAGTACGCGTGTAAGCAACACGAAGTTACCACTTGGTCGTAATGATTTCGTTTGACCACGTTCCAGTGTAAGTAAAATAAGTGAAAAAGAGTCGACATTTCTAGAAGTTCTTGAAAATTTCGCGGTTCTTATGAAGGTCGTGAGAGAAGATGAAGAATAAGAGGGGAGCATGTAAAGAGCAGCTGAGACGGAGTGAGACAACTCGCACGAGGTTGTCGAACGTAACGCGGTTCCTTCGTAACGCTGATTCCTTCGTAACGCTGTTCCTTCGTAACGCTGTTCCTTCATAACGATGTTCCTTCGTAACGCTGTTCCTTCGTAACGCTGTTCCTTCGTAACGCTGTTCCTTCGTAACGCTGTTCCTTCATAACGATGTTCCTTCATAACGATGTTCCTTCGTAACGCTGTTCCTTCATAACGATGTTCCTTCGTAACGATGTTCCTTCATAACGATGTTCCTTAGAGTAACTTCGTTCTCTGATGTGGACTTTCAAGATACGAGAATTCGAGACGCGGTTGCAGGCCTACACGTTAACTGCTTACGACGATCATATCTTCAGGGAGTGATCACGCCTCTCTTAGTAGGTATAAATGAATGTCGTAGCTCTCGTCCTGTGAGAAAATTCAAGATAACCACGTAGGATCAAGATGAATGTTTTTTAACGATTTTTTAAACTTGAACGTGATTTTTTCACTAAAAATTTTTTTAGAACGCACAAATTCCGAAAACGTTATTTCGAAGTAATGTTATTATCACTTTGTGAAAATGCAACAATTTTCAAATGTTTTATTTCAAGGCAATATTTTGCTTTGGGTTTATATTACCAAGATAGTATTGTATGCTATAGAATCGACTGTGTGTAAATATACGGGCTTGACTCAGAGTATCCGTGGCCTACCCAACAAAGAAAGTCATTAAGAGACACTTAATGAGTTCGATCCTTATCTTCCAACTACACTTAAAGTACAACACAAGTGTGGCTTGTGAGACTGTGATTGGCATCATCATCATCATCTTCATATGATTTGGCAGGCATCATTATAAAGGCTGGAACAAAATGATGTTGCCCAATTTTAGCATATTACTTGCTCAAAACCCATCAGCTGCAAGGAGATTTGTCCAATTTCATTTGTTGCGAGATTTTATTTCTTGTTACCAGCTCCTAGATTTCAAATGTGACTGTTTCATTCAGGCAATAATAATTTATCGATAAACAAAAATAAATAATAAATAATAATAAACAATAGTAAATATTTATAAACAAAAACAATATTAATTCATCGCTATGGTGTTCAGAGTTAGTACCATTTCCTTCAGACTTGCGTAAGTGACGAGTTTTCTGAATTCACTTTCGCGGGAACTTTGCTAGAAGAAATTAACGAACTGATATCGTTCATACAGAACAGCACATAGGGACGCAGACGGCGTTCCATGTCACAGATTTTTTTGTGTTAGAAATGGGTAGAAATGGGTTGAATAAAATGAAGATTCCATAAAAATTCCACGAACGAAAACTTAATAGAATCATTGTGTCCATAGCTTCTGCAAAAGTTGCGGCTCAAAAGATTTGAATAGATTTTTATTGGAAAACTCGTGGTTATACCTAAAAAGTGCCCTGGTTGTTCGCCCCGTACCCCATGTTTTCAATCACTTTCAAATTATTACTAACCATTACATCCATATTTCCATTCCGTACTTTCAAATTTCACGCATCTAAATTGCTGTGAATGGTGTTAGGAAAGCAAACATTATCAATCAGTATGAGCATCCATCACCTAAAAACGATAAATTACAACAGTTAATTAATACCAATTCCTTATCACAATTCAATTTCAAATCTAAAAATAACCTCTGCGTCACACCATGTTCTTACATGCTGATCGTCATAAAAACCACATCCTGCCTGCCATTCTTACGATAACTGTCGATTAAGTGTCAAGGAGAGTACTGAGTGAAGTTTCCTTCACTGTAAAGGTCATCTCCAATGAATTAGCTTAAACATAATTGTACACCTTAGAAAACGTTGATGATAGAATGCTCTGGTATTCGCTGAACTTAGTCGGGCCTACAAGTTCCTCTACTCAAATGTGTCAATTGTGCCAGACTAAAGAAACAACCTGCTGCTGTATCGCTGGTGGTAAATGGATTGTTCAAATTGATCAAATTTGTAAAATGATAAAGAATGTTCGTGAAGTAGAGCTACAGTAACCAGTGTTCATAAAGCACGTTTCAACAGTGCAATAACCATGATCACAGTGCCCGTTTTGCTATAATTTGATTAAAATATCTGAGTCGCTTCCGAGACACAAGTCCAGTCAAAATTAACCATGTGTGATTCGAGGAGAAATTCGAAAAATTCGATACAAAAATCTTTGAACACAGAATGAAAGCAATCAAGAATGACCTAATGAAGCCATAAAGTGCTTACAGTGAAGATTGGTCAGAAAAAATAAATAATTGAGCTATATACAAATGTTTTGAAATGTTTTCCTGAAATTTATGAGAAAAAAGAAAATTAGTCCAGTGAATTAGTGAATTTTGAAATTTTACTAAATGACTTTGAAGGAAAACTTTCAACCAAGGCTTAAAGATTGGTGTGAAGAAAAATTAGTGAGAAAAAATATATTATTGGGCTACATACCAGCAAATGTTTACCGGAATTTCATGAGACGGAAGAAAATGAGTGGCGAATTTTGAAGCTTTTCTAATTACCAGTAAAGGAAAACTATCAACCCATGTTTAGAGGAAACAAAGGGCTTGCTAACTTATCGAAAAAAACGGTCGCGCCAGGTTAGCGTACATTATTATTGAATTAAATCACATTAAACAGATTTCCAGGCTATGCGCGCCGCATGACAAGAATGAGTCAAACAAAGAGAAATTCTTCGAACACAAGGAAATGAAAAGTTCAGCACTAATACACCAGTGAAATTAACTCGTTGACTACGACTCGTTATACTGAAGTTCAATATTCAACTCCCATTGGAGTTAATTTTAGAGATCATTTAAGAAAAATATTAAATTCATCGTGCCTTGACTCAGTGTTCAGTGAGTATTGATGAAAATTGAGTGTGTGACTGCTGGTCGGTCAGCAGCATTTTGAAAATTTCCTCAGTGACCACCGGTGGGTCCCTTCACAGGAAACGTGTTAAAGGAAGGCTAATTCCCCAAATGCGCAGTGTAATGCGAGGCACACTCAACAATTATTAGCTTGTTTAATAATGTGGAGTCGTTTTTGGACGAGCCTTTTCGTTCTCCTGATCTTTACCCGATTGAAAACTTGGGCAAGATATTGAAGGTAGAGTTTCACGCAAGTTATATTATAAGTATTATTTTGATGTCTTGCACAACTTTAAAACTTATATTATAAATATTATTTTGATGTCTTGCACAACTGTAAAACTGAAAATTGATAAGTGTCCACAAGCACGGGTAACCAGCATGGAATACTTTTTGAAAATCTCACTGAACCTTGCAAATACTTATATATTTAGTAAAAGAAACAGGGGTAATACTACGAAAAGTTCATTTAATGCGTCACATCATCTTAAGCACAGTGCTTCGATCTGACAAAAATTCCTGCATCTTTTTTTGTGAATTTGTGACATCAACAAAAAACAATCAAAACAGAACGTGTAGAATAAAACTAATAAACCTCAATCTTTATTACGCAAGAAACAAGTGTCGCAGACATAAGTATTTTATTATCGTACATTAGCCCCATACTGCAGTGGTCACGACATTTTTGTGTGAGTTGGTGAGCTGCAAATTGTGGTCGATCCTTTATAGTTCTATTTCTGTTTAGTTTTTATAATTCATAAGAGAATGTGAATACATTCCGAAGAGACAAGATTCGTAGTATTTTCTCAATACTTCACTTGTCGATATTTGAAAAGATGGTTTTAAATCAGAGCCATAGCAACAGCAACATGGTAAGAAAATAGCCAACAACATGGAAAAAAGATAAAAGTTTCCGATTTAATATTGGTTTTAGAATTATTTTGTTTTGACATATCAGAATTAAATGTTGGTAAGGTATGACAGGTAATTCAATTCTTGTTCCAAGTTAAAAAAAGTTGAGTTTAGCTGAACTTAAGGGGCTCAAGCGATCACGCCATGTTCAAGCATGTAATGGCCTCTTGTCTCCACATGAGTGAACATGTAATTAAATTTTATCGATTCAGTGTACACTCAAAATACTGAAGCCAAAGAGTAGCACCTACGAATCAAGTGAGCAAGCTATAATTATTTCAAAACAAAGAGCGTAAACAAATTTCACGGGCAAACAGGTTTTACCAATAAAGATCTTTTTAAAAACATTTTATATCATATCAAATCTCCCATACAATTAATCACACAGCTTCAGTTCTCTTTTTATACGACTTTACAGCGCGTGGAAACGTAAAAATTAATTCTTAGAGCAACGTGAACAAATGCTACTCAGGGTCTCGTCGACTACGATGTACCTAGGTTTTTCTTCAGTTCATTACGTAACTTTTGAATAGAATTCGAATATGGAAACTGATGCAACCGGACATTCTTCGAGAAAAAATGAGCCGACACGTTTCGTGGAGAATTTGTACAGAAGGATTCTGCGCACAAGCGTAATGACGTGAAACGAGTCGACTGTTCATCCTGGTAAAGGTGATGAGTGCCGACTCAACGATTTTAAATTATTGATTAGTGATGAGTAACAAACAAAAAGCACATATCGGTTTTGAAATGAATCGTTATAAATTTTTGACCAATACAATGAGAATCCGCTCGTAAGTAGATTTATGTGAATAGGCAGGGTCATCATCTAGTCAGTGATCATCTAGTCAGCGAACATCTAGCCAGCGAACATCTAGCCAGTGAATATTTAGTCAGAAGATTAGATTAGGTTATAGGTAAGTTTAGGCCTCCCTAACCGCTACAAAAAGAGCGTATCGAAGAGAGGAAGGAGGAAGGCACTATTTAGAATGGAAATTAGGGAATGCGAGATCTATGCAGAAGGGGCATAAAAACAATAAGTTGGGAAAGTAGTTTATGAAACAAGATAAAAGTTGAAGAAGAAAGTGGCTGGTGCTGAAAAACAGGACAGCAGTGAACCGAAAAAGGTGGTTCTTACCATAGCAAAATACATAATATTTCAACAAAAAGAAGGCCTATCTAACTCTCAGCTCGGGCCTTCACATTTTCCCCCTGGAAGCGCTAATTCCCGTATATACAATAATTTTACCCCCCTGAGGGGATATCTAGTCAGAAAATATCTAGTCAGAAAATTTCTAGTCAGTGAATATCTAGTCAGCGAACATCTAGTCAGTGAGCGTAACATCGAGCTCCCTCAGTCACAATGTCAGTAATGGTAACAAAGTTTGCCAGCTATTCTGTGGCTAAAACCGTACTGCAGTTGATACGTCAGCCGTATGGTACAATCACGAGAACTTGTAAAACTCTATCACCCTTCAAAGACTCCGCTTCAACGGACCTTAACTCTACATTTTTTTCATATTACTGTGTTTAATTTCATGTCTTTGGAGCATCTTTCAAAGGAAATAAGCTGCATATCATTGAAGTATTTCAGTCCTCGGAATGACTTCATGCACGTTGGGTTATAGAGAAAATTTCGCTATCATTGAAAGTGTTTTCTGAAGTGCAGTGGTAAAGCGTCACGCTTTGTAGGAGAAAATCAGAACTTCAAATACTAAAGCAGAAAATTGATAGCAGCAAGCAGCTTCTCTGGTGATTGTTGAAAACGAGGCTTACGGGTTATTGAAATTAGAAGGGAACCTTTGCAGCTTAATGAGCCTCCATCTCAGTCTCTTCCTCTTAGCTTGAACAGGGGGGAGACTATGGGAATTACAATGGGATTGTAAAAGCAGACCAATCAAAAAAGGTAAAGATCTCCAGACATTTAACACCTCAGTGTGTTTCTTCTTAGGTTAAATAGAACACTATGAGAATTACGATGGGATTGCAAAAGTACACCGATCAAAACAAATAAAGATCAACAGACATTCAAAGAACGATTAGGGTCAAAGTGGGTGCCGACTTCATGCTTGAGTTGCATGCTGGTGGAATCAGAACGCATAGATAGAGAAATACCGTCTTTCCCGCTCATCAAAAGCGATTTGTTTGTACATTACTAATGGAGTTCCTTAGTGTGCTGAGCTAACTAAGAAGCGGCGCGCCCTCATTTGAAGTAGATTACATTTAGATTAGCGTGTTGAACCAACTTTCATTAAATCCCATAAGTGCTTCAGCTCTGCAGGTGAGGTGCGTGAAAATGACATTGAGATGCTCCACAGTCACCTGCACGCATGGCAATGCACTTGCTTCTATGCCGCATCACGCCAGGTTTCACATAGGTAGTGGAAAATACCTTTGGCTAAAAAGAATGAATTTCCCTCTATACATTCACACAGGGTGGGCCAGAAGTAATTGCCCCTTTAAATTTACTAATAAATAAAAGAAGAACTTTGTTTTATTTGAAAGAATACCCTTTTTATGGCCCACCCTGTACAGGGTGGCACATAAGTAACGCACCCTTTTGAAAATAAATTTTAAAGATTTATAACCGCAATTTACATTGGATGTCTGTAGACAGGATACGATGTGTAAATAAGCTTTAAGAGTTCCTCTATCGTTTGCAATTACCCTTTTTGTTATACCTTTCATAGTTTATTTATTATTAATTTTCAAAAGGGGTGCGTTACTTTTGCGCCACCCTGTATTACGCAAGATTCCTTAGTCAGACGGAATCTTCATTACAATCATTATATTGTTTGTCCTTTTCTCTTTCCCTGTTTATCAGTGTCTATTACCTTAACTTTCCCATCTGAGAGTTTGCATGCTCTTGAAAATGCCACATGCAACTGTCCGTGGCTGAAAAAGAGGTGAGGTAGGAATAATCCAACCTTCATGAATGTTTGCCCCCCTGTGACTCATTGATAGTCATGGCATTTGACAAACGAATAGGAAACTATGTTCTCTCTAATGTGAATGGCAAGTTAGGGCCACTCGGTGCCAGCTTTATCCTGGGAATAAGGACACGTCTTCCATTTAGTGAACCGCCAATAATCAAAGCCTCAATTGAACATTGATGCATGGCCACCACTTGAAGTCTCGTCCCATTGCAGAGTCCATTCTGAATAGAAATGTTTCGACGAAACATTACTATTGAGCCAGGCTTCAAGCATAATTTATGAGGTGACATTCCTGATGGTGTCGGTGAATTGAGGAACTCGAGAGGATAACGCTCTGCCTCAGTTGGGTCATTTGTCAACACCTTCTCTGTGCTATAATAAGTGCGGCACACAGCAGGAAATCGGGTTAAAACTTCATTTATCTTGAGGCAGTCTGCATTCTTTGGCGAAAGAATTACTCTGCTCTTCCTCTCATCCTCATTTGTGTCGTTAAAGATGTCATCCACCAGTGATCCATTAAAGCTTGAAGTTTGAGGCACTTCTAGATCATCAGTAGCAAGATTAGAATCTTGCACAGTTGCCATCGTTCCATTACCAATATGTAAAAGCCATGACGCAAATTCTCTCTGGTCTTCGGTTGCTCTCATGTTGACGTGTGTTCTGTATAGTACAAAATTTTGCCATGAAGGAGAGTTTTTGAAGCATAGTTCGATGATAGCCTCACGAGTTCCGCTCGGTTATATGGGAAGCACTTGCTTGAAATCTCTTTCCAATAGGAAAATTTTACCTCCAAGTACAGTATTGGTACCGCTAATATTCTGCAAGAGTTTATCAATTGGGATCATAGACGCCTCATCCAAGATAATCAAATCAAGACATCGAAGATGGTTTGATTGATTTGAAGTGCCAGATACGTTGCAAACGCTGGTCTCCGTGAGTGGAACAGGCAATTTAAACAAGTTATGGGTAGTTTTACCTCCTGAAAGTAGAGTAGAGGCAATACCTGTCCAGGCACCACAGCACACGTTGCAGTTGTTTCTTCTCAGATTTGAAATAATGGCATTAAACATATACGTTTTACCGCAACCTCCAGGCACATCTACATAGAAACATGTTGAATTAGGAACTTCACCTCTCCTCTTCTTATTAACACAATCACAGCATCAGTAATCAGTCTCTGTTCATCAGTAAGAGTTGCAATGTCTGGGCCATCACGGTCGTCTGGATGCTCCAAGCTCTTGTACTCCATTTAGTTCAGGCAGCCCGAGTGCTGAAAAATTACTGCCATTCTCTATCAGCACTGCATTAATTGCCTGCAGTGCCATGTTCTCAGCTTGTTCGACATTCAATCCTTGCTGACTGATATTTATTAAACGTAGCGTGCGTTGTGCACGTAGTGTACGTAGCGTGCACTGTGCACGTAGTGTACGTAGCGTGCGATGTGCACGTAGTGTACGTAGCGTGCGCTGTGCACGTAGTGTACGTAGTTTAAGTCGAGGTTCGTCAACAGTTTTCTGTTGCTGCCTTTTGATAATGTCCCTGTCTTAGGGATACCGGAGGGTAGTCAGTTGATCAATAAGAGGGAAGTATTTTCTCAGGCTGGTTATTCCATTGGAATCTTCCCAGTATTTCAGGAAGAGAAGAGAAGTCAGTTTGCTGACACATTTATTAAGTCGAGGTTCGTCAACAGTTTTTCTGTTGCTGTGATAAACTTCCATTAATTTCCAGAATTTCATTTGGCTGCGTGGCGAAGTAACAAAACTTGCAATAGTAGTCAAGCGAATAGCGGTTGAGCTAACAAGGTAACGAAACTTTGAAATCCGTGACAGAAGTCCGTTTCGCAAGTATCTGTGATACGCGAGCTCAGTTTATTCAAGGGAAGAATTATTTTCCCTCCGTCGTACAGAGGTACCAGTCGACCCATCCTGGGGATGGCCCACGGTAGAGGAAACACGGTAGGGTCATTTCTATGGGGGAAATAACACTTTTTCTTGTTCGGGTAGCCAATAGAAAGGCTTTATTTTAAACAAATTTTATGACGTCACCAAACCGCAGTGTCGTTAGGCCAATAGTGGAGACAGATTTGGGAGTAGCAGTGCTACCAGAAGCAATATGAACGCTGCTATTGGGTCGTGGCCGTGACGTCAGCAAACCCACACAGTCGACGAAAAAAAGACTTGTTTGACCCTACCATGTTTCCTCTACCGTGGGATGGCCTATCAGCGATCTTTTAACACTCAACATTCGGTATCCATGATACAGCAAACTCGGATGAGAGCGTAAAGGACGGACTTAGTAACTACGTAACTAACTAACTAAGGAAGGAACAAGCAGAATATTACATAGATAGGTATTTACACTTAAAACTCATTTTACATATACATACCTAGTTAATAAATAATCCTTGCGTGTAAATTCGCAAATGAATAAATAAGTCTCCATGCGTATAAATTCGGTCGGAAATATCAAATTTTGCCTTCAAAGAAACTTAGTTCAGGTTGACTGAATGAAGAATTTTGAAATGAAACTAAAAACGGTTTAGCCTTTAAAGTTTCTGCGCCCACATTGTGCAGCGAGAGTCCCGGTCACGTGAAGCTGAAGGTGCCCCAAAAGTCTCATTTCCAGGCGAAAAAAGTATCGCTTCCACACGAAAAAAGTCTCACTTCCACACGAAAAAAGTCTCACTTCCACACGAAAAATGTCTCACTTCCACACGAGTCCAGCTGCTCTCACGGGTTTACGCAGATCATGGAAAAGGAAGCATTGAGATGAATAATTATTGAAGGTATATATCGAAGTAAGTGTAGTTGCTCATGTTTTGGAGATGAAGGTTATGGAAGTAAGTGTAGTTGCTCATGCTTTGTTTCATGCGTCCAGATTGTTCAAAAGCATTGCTCACGCAGCTGTTACCAGACTTTGATTTCAAACAAGAGTGTTTCGTTAAAACGAGAGGTATCTTTTGATTGGCCATACAATGGGAAAGATAGACGAGTCTTTCATGGCAAAGCTTCAAATTACAGTACGCGGGTACTCTGGTTTGCTGTTTTTTTGTAGAAATAAATATTTTCTAAGCGCTCCACTTCCAAAGGCTGTTTTGTAATGAAACAAAGTTCACGTTTTGAAATTAAGTTCGAACATTGAGATGGTCGTGCTTCTTTTCAGTGCCAAGCATAGGTAATTGTGATGATTTCTTATCCCCAATTACGAAACAACAATATAGGATTGCCTGTAGATAACGATCGCACTTGTCTTCAGTGCCAAGCATATAGGAAATTGCTATGATTTCTTATTCCCAATTACAACAGAACAATGTTCGACCACCTGCCAAGAACGATCGTTCTCGTGCGACTATCAACACTCGTTTGGCCGTTGTTGTGGAACGTGTAATTATGTACGCTTTCCCTCATTACCTTTTTACATATTTGACCCAACAACTCCAGTAGGTATGTGATTTACAACCGAGGATATGATCAATTTGAGTATACTTAAATCATCTATACATTTTGAAAAGATTTTAAAATAATTATGCGAGAAGAATTTAGTTCCACGGAGAGCTGAAAAAATAGCGTCAGATTTAACTCGGTTTGAAATTAATTCAGAAAATCTAGAACGAACTTGTAGTGCTCGTTACACAGGGTACAGCAGGCAGTAGTGCAGTTTTAGGCTTCCACAGCCTTCTTAAAAATGCAGGATTGACTGATGCCACCCTAGATTGACTGATGCCATCCTAGATTGACTGATGCCATCCTAGATTGACTGATGCCACCCAAGATTGACAGGTGCCATCCTAGATTGACTGATGCCACCCTAGATTGACTGATGCCACCCTAGATTGACTGATGCCACCCTAGATTGACTGATGCCACCCTAGATTGACTGATGCCACCCTAGTTTGACTGATGCCACCCTAGATTGACTGACGCCACCCGATACAGCCGATCCTTGGATTTTGTTACCTAGGAGCCAGGGAAATTCAGCTCAGACGGACCAAATTTAGACCCTGGGATTTAATGAAGCTTCGTCTTGTTGAATAAATGAGGTCATTTTTATCAGTAGATGGTTTTGATCAACTCGAAAATCAACCACACAGGAAAATATGAAGATTTCATTGCCGCGGTCCACGCAGTTGTGTCGCGTTGATTAGACCTATATCATGGAAGCTCGCCCATTAGTTAAACTCATCGTTTGCATTAATTTTAATAGTAAGAATTAAATACCTCATTAAAATTATAACGACGTATGTCCTGGTACAAGGACATACTGTAGCGTATTATTCAAGTAATCAGCTGCTTTCCATCGCTGAAAGGGGATTATATGCACAGTGAACGTTTTGTGGAAAGGGGGATTATTCGCACAGTGGACGTTTTGTGGAAAGGGGATTATAGGCACAGTGGACGTTGTGGAAAGGGGATTATATGCACAGTGGACGTTTTGTGGAAAGGGGATTATATGCACAGCGGACGTTAATTGAGAGCGATTGAAAATTTTCCGGGGCAGTGAATTCTGGAAGCTGCTGCCCAATCGATTTACGTCGTCGCGCCGTACACCTGGCAGCGCTTTTCTAAGTTGACTTAGAAGAACTTACGCAGCTTGCTGTGTCGCTTCGACGACGAGGATTATTTGAAAATTTAAGTTCTTCATGATAATTCAAAATAAAGGTTTGGAACCTTCAGAAAATTTTTTGAATTTGTAGCTGTGTATAAGAAACATGATTTTTAACGAGAGATAAATCTGATCAAGTCATGACCGCAGGGGTCAAGTCAAGCTAAATAGGTTAGGTTATGACTTGCCTTCTGAATTATATGGGGCCTCATTGAATAGTAGCGTCAGCGTGGCACAAAAAAACAAAGAAATGTTCTTAGCTCCAGTCTCTTGCCTAATAGTATCCGTGGTGTGCTTATTTACTTGTATATTTATTCGTTGTTCACTTATTCCGTCTCTCTGTTCCGTTCACAAGGATGCTTAATGACCGCATTTCGTTTCTGTTGTCATGTTTGATTCTATTGTAGTTTTTGTTGTCATGTTTGATTATTGTAGTTTATGTTGTCATGTTTGATTATTGTAGTTTATGTTGTCATGTTTGATTCTATTGTAGTTTTTGTTGTCATGTTTGATTATTGTAGTTTATGTTGTCATGTTTGATTGTTGTAGTTTATGTTTGCCATGTTTGATTCTATTGTAGTTTCTGTTGTCATGTTTGATTATTGTAGTTTCTGTTGCCATGTTTTATTTTATTGTAGTTTCTGGCGCCATGTTTTATTTTATTGTAGTTTCTGTTGCCATGTTTAATTTTATTGTAGTTTCTGTTGGCATGTTTAATTTTATTGTTGTTTCTGTTGGCATGTTTTATATTATTGTAGTTTCTGTTGGCATGTTTAATTTTATTGTAGTTTCTGTTGGCATGTTTTATTTTATTGTAGTTTCTGGCGCCATGTTTTATTTTATTGTAGTTTCTGTTGGCATGTTTAATTTTATTGTAGTTTCTGTTGCCATGTTTTATTTTATTGTAGTTTCTGTTGGCATGTTTAATTTTATTGTAGTTTCTGTTGGCATGTTTTATTTTATTGTAGTTTCTGTTGGCATGTTTTATTTTATTGTAGTTTCTGTTGGCATGTTTTATTTTATTGTAGTTTCTGTTGGCATGTTTTATTTTATTGTAGTTTCTGTTGGCATGTTTAATTTTATTGTAGTTTCTGTTGGCATGTTTTATTTTATTGTAGTTTCTGTTGGCATGTTTTATTTTATTGTAGTTTCTATTGCCATGTTTTATTTTATTGTAGTTTCTGTTGGCATGTTTTATTTTATTGTAGTTTCTATTGCCATGTTTAATTTTATTGTAGTTTCTGTTGGCATGTTTAATTTTATTGTAGTTTCTGTTGGCATGTTTTATTTTATTGTAGTTTCTGTTGGCATGTTTTATTTTACTGTAGTTTCTATTGCCATGTTTAATTTTATTGTAGTTTCTGTTGGCATGTTTTATTTTATTGTAGTTTCTGTCACCATTTTTATTTTTTTGTAGTTTCTGTGGCAATGTTTTATTTAATTGTAGTTTCTTTTGCCATGTTTTATTTTATTGTAGTTTCTGTCGCCATGTTTTATTTTATTGTAGTTTCTGTTGCCATGTTTTATTTTATAGTAAAGATGCTTTTGTCCTCCTACCTAGTGAATGACTCAACCACACGTTTACTCGGATGAATTCTAGCCACGCGTCTTCCTCTTAAAAAAGCTCTAATGATTGATCATTTGATAAGAAAATTTTAGCCTCCTTTTGCCACAACAAAGATGTTCAAAGAGAGGAAGGATGAAGCCACCATTTAGTATGGAGTTAAGGGAACGCAGAATTTAAGCACAAGGTGCATAAAAACAGCAAGCTAAAAAAGACGTTCATGAAACAAGATAAAAGTTGAAGAAGAAAGTTGTACATAGGTGCTGAAAAACAGGACAGCAGTGAACCGAAAAAAATATGGTCCGAAACAAAACCAAACGCCTATTCTATTCCAACAAAAAGAAGGCATACCTAACCTTCAGCTCGGGACCTAACAGAATTCCCCCTGGGAATGCTAATTCCCATAGATACGATAGTTGTACCCCCCTTAGGGGAAAAGCTCTAATGGATTTCAGCGCCTCCCATTAATAAATCTATGAAAATTTTTCGAAAAGAAATACTTGCTCGCATCAATTTGAAAGAACTTAGGTTAAAAAATTACCCATAGATTAAAAACTGTTATTCCACGAAAGATGGTATATTTTCGGATGGGAAATAGGCTTTAAGATAAAAAAAGAGGATTCGATAATAAATTATCGCTGAGAAATAATGTAAAACTAGCACTACAAATTGAAAAAATACTTAGCTGCTCATGTGCACACAAATAAATTTTTAAGAAGTGCTTAGTTGCGCACGTGGTCCCCAATCAATTTCTACGAAATGCGTAGTTGCGCACGTGGTCCCCAATCAATTTCTACGAAATGCGTAGTTGCGCACGTGGTCCCCAATCAATTTCTACGAAATGCGTAGTTGCGCA
>JACJUY010000076.1:360793-393936 GCA_014220935.1 Platorchestia sp. MABIK
ATCAATTTCTACGAAATGCTTAGTTGCGCACGTGGTCCCCAATCAATTTCTACGAAATGCTTAGTTGCGCACGTGGTCCCCAATCAATTTCTACGAAATGCTTAGTTGCTTACGTGGTCCCCAATCAATTTCCATTCAATGCTTAGTTGCGCACGTGGTCCCAAATCAATGTCTACGAAATGCTTAGTTGCGCACGTGGACACAAATCAAATAAAAAAAAGACATAGTTGTTCACATGTGCACAAATAAATGCGGTTGTCGAATGTAACCCAATTCCAACACAAATCTCAGGTCGATCTTTGAATTGATGAACATCGATCAGCCGTCACAGCAGTGATACAAGCTGCACTCATGGGAGAATACGAGAAGCCAAGTAATTTCTTTTACACAGCTGTATTTCTTTCTAGAAGCTCACGCTGTTGTACTCTATATGAAATCTATTTTATATGGAATAATTCCACTCGTGGAGGCTTGAAGTTTCACAAACAAGAAAAGAAATATGAAATGAATTTCTATATTTATTTATTTAACTGAATATCTCCATGAATGGAATTAGATTAGATTATAGGTTAGTCTAAGCCTCCCTAACCGCTACAAAAAAGAGCGTATCGAAGAGAGTAAGGAGGAAGGCACCATTTAGTATGGACATTAGGGAATGCGGAATCTATGCAGTAGGGGCATAGAAACAGTAAGTTGGGAAAGAAGTTCATGAAACAAGATAAAAGTTGAAGAAGAAAGTAGTAGGTGCTGAAAAACAGGACAGCAGTGAACCGAAAAAGACGGTCCTTAACGCAGCAAAAAACATTTTATTTCAATAAAAAGACGGCTTACCTAACGCTCAGCTCGGGCCCTCACATCTTCCCCCTGGGAGAGCTAATTCCTATAGATAAAATAATTGTATCCCCCTGAGGGGGACCAAGAATGGAATTGACGAAAATAAAATATTTAAAAAAATCATGTATGACTTTCAAGATACGCTCATTAGAAAATTTTCTGGAGGTTCGAAGTTACACTAACAAGCAGAGTTAACAACACGAATATTATGGATTGATCATTCAAAAACGGTGTTTTTTTACAAGCAGCATTATTTAATTTAGAGATATAAGCGGAACTTTCAAAACCGGTTCTTTCGAAAATGTTCGCATAGCTTGAAAAGAGTCGTTAAATATTTCAAAAAGTTGCTTTTTGAAATCCTTGCCGTACTTTGAAAACACTTATCAAAGCATTAGAAAAAACTTTAGAAAAACTCGATTAGCAAAATCACAGCATAACTGTAGTGTGCAAAAAAATAAATACATAAATATAAAAAACGGTTATTTCTCTGTGAAAGTAATACATCAAATAAGTTGGCGCATTATTTTCAATAACTTTTCCTCTGAAGTTTCTTAATTATTACTGAAAACATCACATGTATGATAGGACCCATGCCAATGGCTGAATAAAACATTAATGGCAAAACTTAGAAAACTTTTCCCTTGGTTAGTTTACTCTATGTCTTAAATCCTAAAAAAATACGGGTCAAATACGAAGGCGGCGAACTTTGATAAGAATGCATCGGGTATTGGATTGATCATTCAAAAATGGTAATTTTTCACAAGCAGCATTATTTAATTTTGAGGTATATGCGTAACTTTCATTATTGATCGATTTACGTTGACAGGGGAAAATGATGCGTTTTTTTCAAGCCCGGATAGAATATGAAATAGAAGGAAATAGATGAAATTAGAAGGGTATTAAAATAGGGGAAATTATAAAGTTAGTGAGAATCGATTATGAAATAGATGGAAATTGATAAAATTAGCAGGGCATTGGAATAGGTGAAATTATAAAATATGTAGATGAAAATAGATTATGAAATAGATGAAATTAGCAGTGCATTCGAATAGGTGAAATTATGAAATAGATAAAAATAGATTATAAACTAGATGAAATTTGCAGGGCATTCGAATAGGTGATATTATGAAATAGATGAAAATAGATTATAAACTAGATGAAATTTGCAGGGCATTCGAATAGGTGAAATTATGAAATAGATGAAAATAGATTATAAACTAGATGAAATTAGCAGTGCATTGGAATAGGTGACATTATAAAATAGATGAAAATAGATTATGAAATAGATGGAAACAGATGAAATTAGCAGGGCATTGGAGTAGCTAAACAAATTCTTTTTGGTCTTGCACAGTACACGAAAAATTACTGAAATTTTCGGTTCAGAAAGTGAGATTATATTTCACGCAATGTTTTAATTTTACTATATTTAAAATACAGCTAAAATTATACTTTGCACAATACGCCATCGTACAACTTTGTGCACTCACAGTTCTGGTTTGAAATACGCAAGTTGCGCAATGTTCCTATCACGAGCAAAAGAATCTTTGCAAAAGTTGTGTTTGTACCAGGTAGAACGAATATTTTGCATGTTCTAAAGCAAAAAACTTAAAATATTTATTATCATGTTTTTGGGTCACGAATGAATTCAGAAATCACAAGAAAAAATTCAATCTTAGAAATTACGTTTCATAGATTTAGCAATGAAAATTTTTAGGCAATGGAAATTAAAGATGTTAGCGGATCAGATTAAATGTTGCTTTAAGCTTCTCTAACCACAACAAAGGCGTTCCAAAGAGAAGGAGGAGGGAGGCACCATTTAGTTTGGAGTTAAGGGAACGCGGAATCTATGCCCAAGGTGCATAGAAACAGCAAGTTGAGACTGTAGTTTATGGAATAAGATAAAAGTTGGAGAAGAACAAGGCAGCAGAGAACCGAGAAAGATGTCCCGTCACAAAATAAAACTTATTCTATTTCAACAAAAAGAAGACCTACCTAACTATAAGCTCAGGACCTCACATATTCCCCCTTGGAGCGCTAATTCCCATTGATACAATAGTTGTATCTACCTAAGGAGCAGAGATGTTAGCATTGATCGAAGCCTTTTCGAAATCAAGCGCAAACACGAAGTAATTTCAGTGTATTTTGACAACGCATTGCATAAAGTTAAAATACTTGGAAATTTCTTGATCATCCATCGTATTTTAATACATGATGAACTGGAGCAACTTTGTTGGGTGGGGAAAACGAGAAAATCTTCACATAATAAGACCAAATATATAATACGCGTTAGATTTTCAGTTAAAAAGAGATGGACTTTGCACATAAAGATAAAACAAGAATAAAGAGTGCCATAAAATGATTTAATAAAGATAGGGAGAACTTTCAATAAAGATAAAAAGATGCCGTCTTAAGCCCCAAAAATCAAACATTGATCTATTCGAATTCCACACAACGTTTAAAATTTTGAGTTTTCTTATAACAATTTTCAAATTACTTTTGAGAATATTGAACTGAGGTTTTACTTTCCTAAACTGAGTAGTCTTGTGCTTCATAAGGCTTGTCAACTATAATAACTAGAATACAGCTTGTCAGCGATACTATTGCTATCTTTTTGTCATATAACCTTGCTGAAGAAATGATCAAATACACTTGTCAATTAACCTTGCTGAAGAAATGGTAAAATGCATTTCTCAACTACCCTTGCTGAAGAAATGGTAAAATACATTTCTCAATTGTCTTGCTGAAGAAATGGGAAAATGTATTTGTGAATTACCCTTGCTAAAGAAATGGTAAAATGCATTTGTCAATTACTCTCGCTGAAGAAATGGTAAAATGTATTTCTTAATTTCCCTTGCTGAAGAAATGGTAAAATGAATTTGTCAATTACCCTTGCTGAAGAAATGGTAAAATGCATTTGTCAATTACCCTTGCTGAAGAAATGGTAAAATGCATTTGTCAATTACCCTTGCTGAAGAAATGGTAAAATGCATTTCTCAATTTCCCTTGCTGAAGAAATAGTAAAATGAATTTGTCAATTACCCTTGCTGCAGAAATGGTAAAATGCGCTTGTCAACTGCCCATGCCGAAGAAATGATAAAATACACTTGTCAATTGCTCTTGCTGATGATGTGGTAAAATACACTTGCCAATTATTGTCCTGGCTGAAGAAATGGTAATAAAATATAAAAGTCGATTGCTTATACTGCAGAAACGGTAGCGTAGATAGCACTCTTCCAGCATTAAAAATTCTATTCCAGCACTGACGTGTATTTGCACAAGTACGTGGGTGCACAGCAGGTGTCTGGTGCGCACACCGTACAACTAAACATGAATGTACGCTGCAGGGAGGTTAGATGTAAGACTAAAACAGTGATTCCTATTTTAAAATACGCGTTGTTGATGAAAAGTGCAACTACTGTGATGCCTCGAGTTCTTGATACTTGTTTCAGTGCATCGTATTTTAGCTGGATATTTATTATCTATGATTGCTTTCGCAGATTAAGGATGTTCCTGTCGATTTGTACTGCGCAGTAGTAAAAAATTTTCACACCTGGTTTGATAATAGGAAGAAAACATTCCTCACTTTTGACGAATAGTACGGTAACATGAAAACATTACAAATTTCACGAACAGATTTTTTTAAGTAGAGTCGAAACTCTACCATCGAGTATTATGAAGACGATCTGTACATTACTAAGACACGCCGCACTGTAGTTTTAAAATTGAATGAATTTATTAAAAATTACTATTTATGTTTAGAACACATTTGCACTATTAACCATATAAATTGGTCTTAATTAAGAGGATTGGTTTACACTTAAGAAAATCTCTTTCGTCCACGCACATTCGCATGAATTAATAAAATAGGTCTAAAAAATGAGATTGGTCAGATTTAACACCTCCACTGGGTATTTGCCACAAGGTAAATTGCTCATTTACGTATCGGTGTGAAAGAACAGCATTTCGATAATTTCGACATCTTTTTTAGGAGAGATTTAAGCAAACGGGGTAAAATATCATCATGCTATTACATTTTCACAATTAGGAAAGATGCAATTTTTTTCGAGCAGAACTGTCTACTTTACTCTTTGAGTACTGACGGGACTCTAGTGTCCAATTGACTCTATTGACTCCAATTGACGGGACTCTAGTGCTTCCAGTATGGGGCATCTAACACAGTTTCTAAGAAATTGAACTAGTGAGGGATTATTTTGAAATAAATAACAAAATTAGGGAGAGTAAAAGCATTCATGAAACAATTTTTTAGACATTCCAGAAGCGCCTGCTCTAATGAATTACCATTGATTACCTTCAAAGTACATGCCACAGAGTCCAAGCCACATATTCAATAACCTTTCTATTATCTTGAGCAAATTTTTTTTTGACCTTCGTTCCTTTTCTGACAAGTTTGGGCAAAGCCTTATAAACGATAAATAATTTCTTCGTAAATTCAAAAACTTAATTTGCAATGTTTAAAATTTCCTCCACCAGGCTTAAAGCTTTAGTGATCCCTAATTTTTTTTTATTGAAATAAGTTGGCGCTTGAGTAGGCGAAAAACACCCGCACTGGGGTAATTTCACAGGTATTCCAGGGTGCAAACAACTTTTTTCTTTTTCTTTTGAAGAGTTTTAAAAACTTTAAGAGAAAACATAAATTTACACGAGACTACAGAATGGCATTGAAATTTCAAAATAAAATCAAATTTCAGAATCAGAGAAGAACACCAAACTACACGGGACTCTAGAATGTCATTGAAATTTCAAAATGAAATAAAATTTCAGAAGAGAAGAACACCAAACTACGTGCGACCGTTGAATGTCATTGAAATTTCAGAATAAAATACCTACGGAGCTGAAAGCATTACTAGACTATAGAATGTCATTGAAATTTCAGAATAAAATACCCACGCAGCTGAAAGCATGACTGGACCGATAAAATGACATCTGACCGAGATGAACGATAACGAAGTGCTACGGACGGGTTCAAGTTAGGAGCATGGATTGCTACCGTCCACTTACCACGTTGACGACGATGAGTTCAACTGAAGTTTAACATTCAACTCAAATTTGAAGTACAAAAAAGTTAATGATTTTATGAATTTCTAACATTAACTTGGTTCATTAAAACAATAAATTCTAAAAGAAAGTTTGCTAACATTTTTCAAATGACCCTTCGATGGTTAAGCACGACCCATCGATGGGTCGTATTGCAAGCAACGGGTTAATCTAAGTGTATAAGTAATTCGAGCAGTCGGTTTGTCTTACTTGTATCGTCAGAACATCACGATGATAGTCAGGCTTTCGTTAGGAACAAGTATGATTAAATCATTTTTAGAGAGGCTCAAATTCAGAAAGTTGATGCACATTTATATTGAAATGCTTCGTAGAAGAAATGATACATACATATTTTACAAAGTTACGCTGTTAGAAAAAAATTTAGACTCTCACCTTGGACGTCTGACGTTTTCTTTCAGTGCGAAGTGACGAAGTTAACCAAGAACTTTCTTTCAATAACAATCAAAAAGTTCGCTTGAGAACAATCACTTCACTGGAAAGCAGTTAATTCTTCTTAGATAGATTCCAGAGAGCTCATTTTTGTCGTTAGTTCTTTGAAATCACTCACTTCCTTTGGAGTAACTCAGTTTTTATAAAAATTCTCCTTTTCTTCAAAATACACTCACTGCTTTCGAAAAAACTTAACGAGTTCTTTTGAAAAGCCTCAGATATTTTCGTGGTCCTCAGTCAGACGCCTATCATTTCTTTTCAAATCACTTTTGTATAGAAACCAAGCATTTTGTCCGAGCTGACCAACACAACAACTGCACGGATAGCTCACCGAGCACGACTACGGGAGCGCACACGTGACAAACCACCTACGTCAAAAGAAGTAGCAGCACTGAAAGAAACATCTGCGAGTTATGTTCTTTGACTTAATTGCACTCAACTGCATACGTTTTACCGTGCACCTGATATGCAGGCGCCCAACACACGTAATTCGCTGCATATGGAAATTTCTGATATTTTCAAATAATGGTTGTAGTGTCCCCACTTCTTTTCTGGCAGCATGAACGTTACTTAGTATTTTTTAGCGGTGTTCGTGCCTTTGGGATTCAAGTGATCCAGAGTGGTCGCACTCGCTGCTTGTTGTCGCTAGGTCACCATCGCTTTTCTCTGTTGCCAGGTCACCTTCGCTGTTCTCTGTTGCCAGGTCACCTTCGCTGTTTGCTGTTGCCAGGTCACCATCTCTGTTCGCTGTTGCCAGGTCACCATCGCTGTTCGCTGTTGCCAGGACACCATCGTTGTTCGCTGTTGCCAGGTCACTATCATTGTCAGATGTCTTTTACTCAATCACCATCTTCGTCACTTTTCTGTCATAAAATCGCCATATATGTCAGTTTTCCCTTTTTGTAATTTTTCATTCCAAAGGCTACTTTTTTTTCCGTTCTTGGGTTGACTGAAAGAACGATACCTTTCTGAGCGCCGTCCATGCTTTTCGAGATGCATGAAAGATGCATCAACTGGAACTTGATATAGATTTAAATTTATCAGCGTGCGTAGTAAGACGGAGCAGACACATGCAAAGGTTGCAATTCTGCTATTTTTGCAGTTCTAATATCTCCGTTTTGCAAGTCTGTTCTATTACGCGGTTGTATGGATGATTGTAGCACACTGGTTGACACGTTGCAGCGTCATGCAGGTGCTGGCGCAAGTGTGTCGCACTCGATGGGAACGCAAGGCGCAGTCTGTTGGACAACACTACATGTCGTGATTCACAAGGAAGAAAAAGGAAAAACCGTTTATTTCCTGTAAAGATGAAACAATGAAGCTCATCAATGGTTTCTAAATATCTTAGAGTAAAAATTCTTAGTTGATGCACACAAATGAGTTTCGTAATACCCATGTCACTGGTCGAAATAAATGATAGAGTGGACACAACCCTGGACGTGCCTCGCAAACCGATGCATTGTAATAAACCAAATTCCAATTTGTAACGAGACTACAGATTAAACACTGTCTGCTTCTTGCATGGAACTTAGGAGGACGTGTAGTACAATGGCATTCAAGTAGAAGTTTCAAACATGAAATACGATTACAGATCAATCCATGCACGTTTTCAGCTTTCATTGAAAGTTGAATAGAAATTTCTCGTAAACTGCTGTAGTACAATGAGACCCAGGCATTGGTAGCTGGGGACGTCAGAAATCGATTTCCAAATGACATGACTAGAAAGAAATATTTTCCGTGCTGTCGTGAAAACGTCACTGCAGCTAATGCATTCGGACCTGACTAGTGTCCGTGAACTCATACGAATGCAGCTGTGCTCCTTTGTGTTCTCGCGCTCAAATGCATGGCAAAGGCAGTTGTTCCATTTATAGGCTGATAAAATTACTTTCCTGCTGAGGCGAATACTTGCCATGCAATGCCATGTGAGATTAATACACTACAAAACATTGCAATGATGAGAGTAGTACAATACTATGCATAGTAATAATGAGATTAATACATTACCATGCATTGTAATGATAAGATTAAAATGATACCATAGATTGTAGGGATGAGATTAATAAAATACCATGGATTGCAATGATGGGATTAACACAATGCTAAGCATTGCAATGATGAGATAAATATAATACCAAGTATTGAAAGAGTGAGATTAATACAATACAAGCAATGGAATGGTGAGATTTTCGGCCGGCAAAATAAATAGAAATTTCAAGTTCAATCATCATTTGTTTGAATTTTTAATTTGAAGAATACTGAAACTTTTTAAAAATAACTATTGACCGTTTGTGCCAAAACGAAAGAATTGAGAATAATATCTTCCGTAAATCACATAGGAGTGTGACGTAATAACTACTTTCCATGTATAGTTTGGAAAATTTGTTTACTCTGTACGCTTTAAATATTTTTATATTTATATGCAAGTTTTATTAGTGTGTGTATTAGTATTTGCATCAGTATATTTTTTTAGCAGTGTTTAAAATTCGAAAAATGTTAGAAATGCCTCAACTCTATTTCTGATAGTTTGGAGCCGCATTTTGAGTTTGTTGCTTCGAGCATATTTATTGAGTAGAGGTAATGGAGTCCTCCTTTTTTAACAGAACTCAAGTCGCATTTACCCGATTAATTACTTCAGATATTTGCTATACAGACGTCATGAAAACGTACTCGCTAATGCATGTTGTGGAATATGTTGAAAATACGTTTTTATAAATTCAAATTTGCCTATTTTGCGTAAAACAACTTTGCAGGAAGTACACGAAGTAGAGGATGTGCAACACATGAGCCTTGTGCGATGTCCTGGAACATTTGTAGACATGTATCAACTTGAATGTATTTAGTTGGATGTGTTTAGTTGGGTGTATTTATTTACATGTATGTGCGAGTAACTGTCTGTACTTGGTAATATATATTTTGTTGCATGTATTTTGGTTAATGTGTTTAGTTTCAGGTATTAGCTCATGTATTTAGTTCCCTGTAGTAAGAGGCAAGTATATTCCTAAGGACGTTTTTAGGTGCATGTATTCAGTGGCAAGTATTTCACTACATGTATTTAGTGGTAAATATTTAGTTCCATTTATTTAGTGGTAAATATTTAGTTGCACTTATTTAGTGGTAAATATTTAGTTGCACTTATTTAGTGGTAAAAATTTAGTTTCATTTATTTAGTGGTAAATATTTAGTTACATTTATTTAGTGGTAAATATTTAGTTGCACTTATTTAGTGGTAAAAATTTAGTTTCATTTATTTAGTGGTAAATATTTAGTTACATTTATTTAGTGGTAAATATTTAGTTCCATTTATTTAGTGGTAAATATTTCGTTTCATGTATTTAGTGGTAAATATTTCGTTTCATGTATTTAGTGGTAAATATTTAGTTACATTTATTTAGTGGTAAATATTTAGTTCCATTTATTTAGTGGTAAATATTTCGTTTCATGTATTTAGTGGTAAATATTTAGTTACATTTATTTAGTGGTAAATATTTAGTTACATTTATTTAGTGGTAAATATTTAGTTACATTTATTTACTGGTAAATCTTTAGTTGCATTTATTTAGTGGTAAAAATTTAGTTTCATTTATTTAGTGGTAAATATTTAGTTACATTTATTTAGTGGTAAATATTTAGTTGCATTTATTTGGTGGTAAATATTTAGTTTCATTTATTTAGTGGTAAATATTTCGTTTCAAGTATTTATTGGTAAATATTTAGCTCCATTTATTTAGTGGTAAATATTTCTTTACGTTTATTTTGTGGTTCAGTGGCAAATCAAGTGTGAAGTTCCATGTATTTAGTGGTAAATATTTGTTGCATGCATTTAGTTTCATGAACTGCGTTGGCGTTGGCAATTGGCAGACGAAACTTCATTTTGTTGTATCAATTGTACGAAATTTAATTTGCTTCCAAAATGCAGATGTATGAGTGAACAGTTCTACTCCTCTTTTATTCTATTCTTTTCCACTCTAATCAACTTTGCCCAACTTCATTCCACTCCATTCCATTTCATTCCCCTCTATTCTATCTTGTGGAAAAACGTTGATTAATTTCACAGGAACATAGAATTAAAAAATAAATTGAATTCTCCGAATGTAATTCGAAATTTTCAATACAATGCGTACCGCATTCAGTGCTTCTCCGATTGAAATTCCTCACAAACATATGGGTGTTTCTGCTAGCAGCATGAAATGTTTTTCTTCCTGCTTCTATGTAGCTCGAAGTTGCTTCCATTATCTTCTTATCGCTATGACATTGAAAGTTTTCCAGCACTGCTGTAAAAGCGCTCGTGCGTAGGAGTCTGACTGCTGTAAAACAATGAGGAAAAAGGACATCACTTCTATCGACTGGATTTTTGAGGGGAGGAAAATACGAGTCAGACTGGGATTGAGTTCGAAAGCAGCTCAAAGTTTTAAATTTCTGACTTAAAACATGCAGGACGGCTTTGATTTTTCTGGAAAAACGGGACAAATGTCTGTGTTACGCGATGACCAATACGCTGTATTGAGCCACCAGCTCACGTTCCATTAAAAATCTATGCAAGAAATTAACTGCAATAACTCAGATAATTTAGTGAAATAGTTAACGCAATAAATTTGTGCAATAAATGAATGTTGTAAATTTACTGATAAATTCTGAAAGGACGGACGTATGATCATACCGATTTCAAGAATGATTTGTTAAGCAACTTGTTTTTCACATCGTATTTCCATATTCACTCATGATGTAACCTACTTTACTATTTCTACAATTTAAAAAAGTGTCGACCTAATAACATCAGACTAGGAACAAGAAAACGATTCATGAGCCATTGATGTACTGCTATCAATTTATATTTTGTAAGCAGTTAAAAAAATTAATTCTAAAATTATATTTAAAATTCCTCCCCAAAATTGATCCGAAATTAGTGAAGCCGAAATGGCCAAACAGACTGAAATTCGCGTACCACGCATGATACATACTAGCTGTAATCGTGAATAGATAATTACTTTTGCAAATTGATCCTCGCTAAATACATTCTAAGTTTATGTTTTTATTAATTTATCAATTTTGGTGTCGATGTTTACGCCACCAGAAATTAAGCGCCAATATTGAACTCACACGCATTTTTTGTATGATTAGAAAAGGCAGCGATTCAAATCTGTGAGTTTCAGTTAAAGACGAAATTATTTGTACACCCCTCGTCTTTCAAAACTTTCTAGAATAACTCAAAAACTATTGTTGCCACAGGCATAAGATTTTCACAGCGTGTGAAACACATACCAGTGACAATAATGCGAAGTTTCTGAGAGAGTTGAGGCTAGATTCTCAGAAAGATAAACTCTTTAGCCACAACGATCATACGGAACAAACGTTCGGCTCTGCCGCACACGTGAATCGAACTTTTCTAGTCCCTCAATAACGTCCAGCTCTCCCACCCTCACTTTTCTACTCTCTCAATAACGCCCAGCTCTCCCACCCTCACTTTTCTAATCCTTCAATAACGTCGAGCTCTCCCACCCTCACTTTTCTACTCCCTCAATAACGTCCAGCTATCCCACTCTCACTTTTCTACTCCCTCAATAACGTCCAGCTCTCCCACCCTCACTTTTCTAGTCCCTCAATAACGCCCAGCTCTCCCACTCTCACTTTTCTACTCCCTCAATAACGTTCAGCTCTCCCACCCTCATTCGAATGCAGACGGGATGAAGGGGAGCATTCGACCGTCTGCTGATCACCCCTACCATCTACAGTTTTATTTTACCTGCTAACATGAGTTGTACAGGGATTGTTCAATGCGACATCACAAGTGTTGAGGTTGACATGAGTTCAGCGAGACGAAGAAAAGACAGGTCTGAGGGCGCCACAACATTCCCCTTGTCAATGCTGGCAACAAATTAGAAGATGGTTGCGCATTTGAGGCTAACGAAGAAAACGCGAATCAGTCAAGGTACAAAAAAAAACACACTGTAATGTAAACTTTTGGCGGTCTAAACTTCCATGATGTTCAAATGATTTTTATTGAAGTACATGTGGTTTTGCTCTGTATTCTGACCTCCGTATTTCAAAATAGCTGCCCTAATATCATTCACAAGTCTCTATAGGTTTTCAGGTGGTTAAAGTAATCTCTACTGCTTTCTTGAAATTTGCACTTCTACGTTCGCATTTTGATCGGTCAGTTGTGCTGTTTTATTCTTGTATATATATGATGAAGCCTTAAAATTGAGTGAAATCCGTAAACTTCAAAACAACGTTCATCGTTCAACGATGGATCCCGATAAAAACAATAAAGCTCACACGCATTCTAAACCTTTTCACGTAAAGAAATGTTTAAATAGTTATTGAAGAGAAACAGGAATTAGACTATAGCATTAGTATAAATTAATCACTATAATAAAAGTAGCCGCGTCCGTCCCCCCGTCCGTGTGACCCCCTCTTGATTATGGTATCCACAATACGCAATCGTTTTTTTTAGAATAGAAATTTTCTATGGAGCTTTCTCTGTTGAAATTCATCATGTCGCTTTGATACTTTTAATTCATGATGCAAAAAGAAATGTTTTAAATTCGTTCGACCAGTAACCTGGCTACCACAGGGTATAAGGCCTAAGATTTTAGAACTTGAGTTATTGTTTTCTAAATTGTGATTTTCTTGAAAAGCTTGAAGAGATAATAGACGACATTTCAGAATAAAATTCCGGCAAAAGAGGCCACCAAAGATAGAAATGTGTCCAACCGCAGGAGAGAAGTAGCAAGACTCTGACAGCAAGAAAAACATCGAAGACGATCGGATGAACGACGCGAAATGGCAAGACGAAGCAATGTTGCTCGCCAACGAAAAGCTAGAGCTGAATTGACCCTTGACAGGAGTTTGGAAATTCTACGGAATAATGCAGAGCAACACCGAGTAGCTAAAGAGAGCTTAACACATGAAAGAAGCGAGGAAATTCTTCGTAATAGCGCTGGACAACATTGAGTGGCACGAGAGAATTCAAATCAAGAAAGAAGGGGTGAAATTCTTCAGATTACTGCCGACCAGCACGTGTGCACGAATACCTATAAAAATAGTACACATGCAATCACGAAATAGCAGCATCGCCAATTCGTAGAATGAATCCAGACATTATTCTTCTGCACAGTGTAATTCAATAGTGTTTTCTATCTTTACTGTAGTATGTTTTTATTATCTCAACCTACCTTGCGCTCTTGTTTGTTGTAAACCCGTATTACTTCCTTCTATTGAACGGGAGTAAAAAATTATGAAGAATTAAACAGAAACCAACGAATTTTTGGGATACAGGATCTGGCTATACACGTGTTGTGAATTGCAGCACTAATAATGACTTCTTCATTCGTTAGTTTTGCAGGAATGAACTTCTAGCTTCCGTATTTGTTCGTTTTGTAGAAGTGAACTTCTGTCGTCTTGAACTTCATCATTCTTCTGGCTTCATTCTTCTTCTAACTTCTTCTCATTTCTGCCAGTGAACTCCTTCCATTTTGTTCATTTCGTCTGGAAGAAGTATAATTTAGATGTATGTGCTTGATGATGCATTTGACTCTTGAATAATTCCACATAAAAAATATAAATGAAGACCTCAACTCCAAAATGGCCTGGTGGTTTTTGAGCAAGTTGAGTGATCCTTCTTTCATGGCAAGAATAATTGTTTTATTCCTTTAACGCGAGATATTTTTTCGAGACTATGCTAAATTTTGAAATGAAAAATTCTTATGAAGTTTCGAAATTTGATAATGCCATTTTTCATGATGCTTGCCATCCTAAGCACATTTATTTATTTTCCAATGAGAGCTCATGGGATAACACTTTGTTAGTTTGTTAACGATGAAAATGGATGCAGTTGGCAGAAGAGGAGACCCGTCCGTACGAGAGACGTTCCGTTAACAGCTGCTACAAAAACTGAACACACATGAATAATAACATATGTGCAAAGTGTGTGGACCAGGATTGGATTAGATTATTAGCTAGTTTAAGCTTCCCTAACCGCTAAAAAAAAAGAGCGTTTCGAAGAGAGGAAGGAGGAAGACACTAATTATTATGGAGATAAAGGAATGCGGAATCTGTGCAGAAGGAGCATAAAAACAGTAAGTTGCGAAAGAAGTTCATGAAACAAGATAAAAGTTGAAGAATTAAGTAGTAGGTGATGAAAAACAGGACCGCAGTGAGCCGAAAGAAGATGGTCCTAAACATAACAAAAAACATTTCATTTCAACAAAAAGAAGGCCTACCTAACTCTCAGCTCGGGCCCACACATTTTCTCCTTGGAAGCGCTAATTCCAGCAGATACAATGTTTGTATTCCCCTGAGGGGATATGGACCAGGATCCACGCATAAAATGTATTTCTATATTTGTTAAACTCTTAATACCGTAAGCGTGTGAGTGTATCTACTTACATTTTACTTAGGCGTATATGTCACAATAACCAAACGTCAAAAAGAAAAATCCCTATTTTCATTTTCACCTTAACATACATAATTTTTGTTAATGGACGTCATGCTGGCTTTACATACAGAACTTAGACAGAAAAACGTTAATCAATCGTCAACAATCTTAACTTTAGCAATTTTTTTTTCAAGAAATGAAGGTCAGTTCGAGAGTTGCAACATAATCGCAGAAGTCCCGTATGTAAGAACAGAAAGAGGCAACTTTATTGCATTGGTTTAAAATTTAATTCTCGGATGTGTCTTTCGATAGTTTTCTCCTAAAGTCTGAGTAATGCAAGGAAAAGTACTGAAAGGGAGTTAGTGAAAAAATTAACAAACCAAGTAACTAATAAACTTACTTACAAACATCCAAACTAACAAACTTCCAGCACCACAGCCCACACAAAAGTCCTTCAATTTTTTCACCAATAGAAATGCAGGAAAAAATTTCGGTAGGAAACACCAATTAAATTATAAATTTAAATTAAAGGAATAAAACCATTAAACTGGCTAATTAACTTACTAGCTGAGTAACGAACTAACTTACTAACATTCCAACAAATTAAAGAATAAAACTAAAAGCAGTTGGTGTAAACCAGCATCTTGGGTTCAATTATGGCTCAATCAACGTTAGTTTAATTTTACAGAAAAATTTCATATCATAATGTACATGATGATGACCTTAGGGGTCGAAACGTTCATTTTTAACAGAAATGTCTTTTAAAGCGATTGTCTTTGCAATAACCTACATTTTAAAGCTATGTCGAGTCATGCAACCCAATTTGATACATAATGTACATTATCATACGCATTCTTATACCTTATCTCATTTACCTAAGAATTGAAGGACGCGAACAATAATTTTTACACTATTTGTTTAACTCATTGGCCGATGCCACCTTGGATTCCGAATTAATATTGTGTCACCATTTGATTTATATTGTATGACACCACTTAATTAATATCGTTCACCACCATTTAGTTAATATTGTGTGCCACCATTTAATTAATGTTACATGTCACCATTTAATTAATACCGTTCAGCACCATTTAATTAATATTGTATGCCACCACTTTATTAATATCGTTCACTCCATTTAATTAATTTTGTGTGCCACCATTCAATTTATATTGTCTGCCACCACAATCAACACCGTATGGCACCACGTATTAATATTGTGTGCAGTTCAGTTCATAGGTTCTAAACACGACCGAGTTTTCGACCGCCAGACTGGGTCCAGCGGACGCGATGAGACGTGCAGACCCGCACGGACAACTTCCAGAAATCGAGGGAGGACGAAGGCTGTTGTAGCGATCCATTCGGGAAGCCAAGCCGACATGAATGTGGTGCTGTTGAAAGTTGAAGATTATTAATTCAGTGTGAGAATTTAAAAAAGATTTAAGTGGTGTGTGAGCATTTTATTTGATCTGCATTGAGTTTTCAAAATGAGAAAAAGAGTTATGTTTTCCTTGTAGTTAGTTAAAGTCACGAACAAAATTTTAAAAATTGGGAAAAATGTTGTTCGGGCATGTCTCATAAATGGTGGTAAATATGGTAAAAAAGCAGTGAGGTGCTGTTTGATAATTGATTCGCAAATAAGGATGCAAGCTGTTACAGCCAAAACCTTCACTAACTTCGTGATGAGGCACTGACTTATAATTTACATGCTTTAAATACGCCTGAATGACCCAAATACGAGTATGGTTCTGAAGTTGAATGTTTAACAGATTTTACCCTTCATGTTAGCTCATTCTTCGTAACTTAGTATTAGTTAAGTACCATCTTTACCTCATCCCTCGTTCCCACTAATTTTTTTAAACACTCATAACGCCTCTCCAAAAATCCCTTACGCTAAGATGAAAGATTTCTGCAATAAAATGGGAGTACCTACCTACCTTTGGTCTGAGACGCACTGCTCCAAAGCATCTGTGTTCGTAGAAACAGCTCGGCACAGGCCGCACGTAGCAGAGTTTGCCCCTTACGTTAGTGACTGGTCGTGAGTGAAGGCTTAAAGCTTGGGCATTCAAACGTATAGCTCGAGGTTTGATGATGGGAAATGTGGTACCGTCCTTTACAGCAGAGTTTGAGCCAGAGCTTGTCATCGACGTGGACCGATGGTCTGCCGAAACTTGTTTGAAAATGGGCTTTCTCGATAAGATGGGGTTTTGAAAATAGCCGTATAGTCATGATTGGGGCGAGCGGTTCGAGGCATGAAGTTACGGGCGACTTGTGTGTCTGTGTTATTGAGAGTCACACTCCTCACAGAACCTTCAGAGGTGGTTGACGGAGGCTTAGTGAATAGCGTTTCGTTTTGATGAACTACAGACGTCTTGTCCTCTTCTTCCACTGGGACACTGGGCTTCTCAAGGACCACGTTGGCTTCGTTTTCTGAGTCTACTGACTCATTTTCTGTGCATTCCTGGTGGAGGAAAACAAACGCAGGACATTAAACGACGCGGAAAATCTGTGATACATGGCTCTAGGAAAGAATATGTGACACATGGCTGTAGGAAAGTACCTGTGATACATAGCCACGGTAGAGAAACAAGGTAGGGTCATTTCTATGGGAGAAAATACACCTCCTCATTAATTTTTTAATGACTTTCTATTGGCTAGCCCGCTAGCCAATAGAAAGTCTTTATTTCAAACAAAATTTATGACATCGCCAAAATGCCATGTCGTTAGACCAATAGTGGAGCCAGATATAGTGGTAGCAGTGCTACCAGATGCAATATGAGCGCTGCTATTGGTCCGTTGCAGTGACGTCAGCAAGACCCCACCGTCAATGAAAAAACGACTGGTTTGAACGTACCTTGTTTCCTCTACTGTGTACATGGTGGGAAGTATTTGTGATTCATGGCTGTAGAAAAGTAGATGTGATACATGGCTGTCGGAAAGTATCAGCAGCTAATGATCGTAGGAAGGTACGTTGCCTGTGATACATACTCGTAGTTTCAAGAACGTGTGAACACTGTTTCTTCAAATAAGTAGAGTAATATTCAAGTCCCCAATTAAAGCTATGCATCATTACTCAACCGTTTCTTACTCGCATAAACGGGCTTTGACTCAATTGGTTTTAGTTCACAGAGAGCAAATTAACTTAGTGATGTTGGGTAAAGTGAACATATCATTGAAACAGTGAGCATACTTTCTCAGTTGCTATATTACCGTGAGCTGATTAAGTTAATAGGTGATATTGACAGTGAGCAAATTAAGTTAGATGATGATACTGACAGTGAACAAATTTAATTAAAAGGTAGCATTGACAGTGCGTCAATTGGGTTAGAAGGTGTTACTGACATTGAACAGATTAAGTTAGAAGGTGATAGTGACAGTGAGCAGATTGAGTTAGAAGGTGATACTGAGAGTGAGCAAATTAAGTTAGAAGGTGATACTGACAGTGTGTAGATTGAGTTATAAGGTGATATTAACATTGAGCAGATTAAGTTAGAAGATGATACTGACAATGATCGGATTAAATTAGAGGGTGATACAGAGAGTATGAAGTAACAAAGACGCTACCACGGCAGTGAGGTTGGCCCGCCGCACCCGCTGTTGGCAGCGCATGACCAGACGTCGCTTGTCTGTGAGCTGGCAGGCGACGCAGACGCAGCTGGAGAACTTGCATTGCGTCCCGTGCCCGACCTTCGGGATGATCAGGTTGTGGTTCCGGCATTTGTCGCACACCTGCTCAATGTTCGCCAGGCTAGACAGAACCATCAGACGAGACAGAACCATCAGACGAGACAATCATCAGACGAGACAGAATCATCAGACGAGACAGAATCATAAAACTAGACAGAATCATCAGATTAGACCTTGTAGGACAAAAAGAGGTGCGCGCGCTTCTCCCTCTCTTTTTTGACATCCTTCTTCGACCACTTATTGTGAGCGGTTTTGTAATATCCATAATAGCCAGTGTATTACCTTAAAATAGCTAGTGTATTGTAAATAAATTAGCTTTGTTACAAAATAGGGTGGTAGTGATTTAAAATGTACGCACAAAGTTTAAAGAAATATTTTAATGTCACAGAATCAGGGGGTAGAGTCTTAAAATGCACGCGTAAAGTTTCTCACCTGTTTGCTCCTGTTGGAAGACGCATGTGGGAGGCCTTTCTGCTTTGCGTAGTTGCGAAAGTGGAGCCTCCAGAGCGCCTGCTGGTCCTTCATCACCTTCCTCGACTTGAGGGTGAGCTGACACAACAAGCAGGTGCAGTCCTTGTTCTTGCAGACGTGTCTCGCTTTCCGAACGACGATTGCGTGGTTTCGACAAAACGCGCAGTGTTGGCAACGCTCTTTAGCGCGTTGTGTCCCAGGCATCTTTTACAACGCGCAGTGTTGGCAACGCTCTTTAGCGTGTTGTTTCCCAGGCATCTTTTACAACGCGCAGTGTTGGCAACGCTCTTTAGCGTGTTGTTTCCCAGGCATCTTTTACAACGCGCAATGTTGGCAACGCTCTTTAGCGTGTTGTGTCCCAGGCATCTTTTACAACGCGCAGTGTTGGCAACGCTCTTTAGCGTGTTGTGTCCCAGGCATCTTTTACAACGCGCAGTGTTGGCAACGCTCTTTAGCGTGTTGTGTCCCAGGCATCTTTTACAACGCGCAGTGTTGGCAACGCTCTTTAGCGCGTTGTGTCCCAGGCATCTTTTACAACGCGCAGTGTTGGCAACGCTCTTTAGCGTGTTGTGTCACAGGCAACTTTTACAACGCGCAGTGTTGGCAACGCTCTTTAGCGTGTTGTGTCCCAGGCAACTTTTACAACGCGCAGTGTTGGCAACGCTCTTTAGCTCGTAGTGGCCGGGGCGTCTGTTGCTGCAGCAATTTTTTAAACCTGTAATCGAATGCAGTAAACTAGCAAGTTAACTGCTGTCTCCATCTCATTAATTCGTAATGTACGGAGCACATCTGTGAAACTTTGCGCTCCCAAGGACTTACTCTGACGGTGAACATTAAAATGTGACTTTTGGTCTTTCAGGCATTTTTCATCTATCTTCCGTGTAAATTGTTCAGCTTAGGTAATTCACGTTTGGTGATCAAATATTTATAGGTACGGAAAAATTGAATGAGTACAAATATTTTCGACACTTGATATGCTCGTATTTCAATAATTATTGTGTAGGGATAATTGCGTATAGAGATAAAGTACGTGTGTTTTGATTTTAAATTTAACTTTGCGACGTAAATTTTATATTCCGGGCACAAACTGGGTTATCGAAATGCGCAAGTAATCTGATACACCGCTTCTCGCTACTGACTTATGCATAAACAAATTTAAAGAACCTCTGCTTGAAATCTACAGATTACAAAACACAAATCAATAATAATTAAGTGAGCTACAACAGTTCTATAGAATATTGCCCCTAATAGATGACACAAATTTCCTGATACAATTGCTTTTTAAGTGAGCTATAACAGTGAGCTATAACAGTGAGCTATAACAGTGAGCTATAACAGTGAGCTATAACAGTGAGCTATAACAGTGAGCTATAACAGTGAGCTATAACAGTGAGCTATAACAGTGAGCTATAACAGTGAGCCATAACAGTGAGCTATAACAGTGAGCTATAACAGTGAGCTATAACAGTGAGCTATAACAGTGAGCAATAACAGTGAGCTATAACAGTGAGCCATAACAGTGAGCAATAACAGTGAGCTATAACAGTGAGCTATAACAGTGAGCTATAACAGTGAGCCATAACAGTGAGCCATAACAGTGAGCTATAACAGTGAGCTATAACAGTGAGCCATAACAGTGAGCCATAACAGTGAGCCATAACAGTGAGCCATAACAGTGAGCCATAACAGTGAGCTATAACAGTGAGCTATGAAATACTGCTCCACAGAGAAGGGAATCAAAGTATTCTAGTAGAATAAATATCCAGTAACAACATTATTACTTAAATTTAAATTTAGGATTTGCTGCCTGTATGCTAGTAAAGTGAGATGGTTTAGATGGTTTTCACAGCACATAGAGTGAAAAATATTGTCACAGAAAAGCACACAATCGTCTCTTGAGGATTTTGAAGAGAGACTGTGTGGAATGATGTGTATTTTAAAACACTAATTTTCAAATTAAAGTTTTCACTTCTAAGTTAAATCATTGACGTTTAAATTAAATCTGTAAAGTTTATATTAAATCATTACCTTTTGAATTAAATCATTACCTTTTATACTAAAGCGTTAAATTTCAAATGAAATAAATATTTTTTAAATCAAATCATTAACTATTAAAATAAATAATTAACTTTTGAACTAAGACATTAAATTTTTTAGTTCACCACAGGTACATTTTAGCCCTGCACTTTGACTCCATTTGGGTCCAGAGAGACACATGGTGGTTTACACAATTGAACTGGTTACTAAATTTAAATTTTTTGACCGGGCATCAATGATTTTTAGCCGCCCAAGTACAACTTCTGCACTGGGCAGCTAAAATCATAAATGCTAAATCACAAATGCCTAAAATCATAAAGTTAGACAGAGGCTTCCCTCTGTCAGACCTCAGTGAAGATTTTTTTGGCGTCTATTTTCTCCTACAAAATTTCTGTGAAAGTGAATGAGTTTCTATCGTTAATTTTTACTTCTCCGCAGCGTCAAACGCATTTTTTTCCCTTCTCTCATTCTCTACTTCTCGGTGTACCTGCTTCCAACATGTCATGTGGTCTGATCTCTAGCGCCAGTATTTCTGCAACGCGACGTCACTGATTCCTGCCTCAATGTGACGTGAAGACACCACAACTTGTCGTGCAACCAAGCCCTGGCACATCAACTATTTCACTACAACCTGTCACGCAATTAATCCATTTCACAGATCACGTCAACCATTTTCACCATTTCATCACAACTTGTGGCGCTAACAAACCACTCCACATCAATCCTTTCATCACAACTTGTCGCGCTAACAAACCACTCCACATCAATCCTTTCATCACAACTTGTCGCGCTAACAAATCATTTCACATCAATCATTTCATTACAACTTGTCACGCAACCAAACCATTCTATCTACAAATACACCACCTCATTTCTCAGCACCTATTCAAATTGGGATCCTCGTGCAACACCTGCCGCCACCTCATGGGTATGCATGACGCTTCTCTATGCGACTTCCAGCCTCTGAAACAACACCTTGCAATACATTCAAAGTAGACAGGCTCTGACACGAGTTTTTTTTTGGTGCAGAACACGTGTATCTTAATGTTCTTTCCTATGCATCCCATGCTTGGTTTCTATTCGACTCGAAAGTATTACACTCGATCTTTCTATCTTCATGCAGCAGGTGTCCACGACCTTTCGTGTGCGTTTAAAGGAATCTCACTCTCCCTAGTCACAGACTCGCTTGATCTATCATCCAGTGACTTAGTCAGATGTAGCAAAATGAAGCAATTTTAATTTGCCTTGGCCGTCATGTATTTTTTTCAATATGCATGCATATTTTAATAAGCTCTTAGCATTTCGATAGAAACTAAAAAAACTTCAGCACGAGTCATATACATTGTACATTTCACAACAGCTAGCTCAAACTTTGAAATATGGGCTAGGTATCACTTCTATGGACATTAGCTTACTTTTCAGTTACAGCGCAGCTCTAAGTTTCACTTATATGGACATTGGCGTCCCATCCATTGACAACGCAGCTTTAAGTATCACTTTTATGGACATTAGCATAACATTAATTTACAACGCAGCTCTAAGTATTATTTCCATGCAGAGTACCATCTACTGACAGTCCTTGTTATACAGCCAAGGCGATATCAAAAGCCTTGTCTCATTCCCACCTGTGTGAGATAAGAATCTATATCTCAGGCCCCGACCCGAACACGCACTCGGCTCACAGTCCAACTTTTTAGCCAGAACACTTGAAATATATGCCACCCAGCACAGAAACCATATACTTGGGCGGCTAAAATCATGGATGCACAAGCGGAAAATTTTAGATTGGGTTGACTTCTAGAAAACGTGTAACGTAGTCACCAACTCCACATGCGGACCCACTAACTTATTTCAGCTGCTACATAGGCTCCTAGTAAACTCTATTAACGCTCTTTTTTTTTGGCGCTGTGCGGTTGCCTGAAACATATGTTGCTCTTTCGATAAGCAAGTAGCTCTTTACTCAGATGCCATTCTGCAAACACCTCGCCCAAACTCGACTGATTTCAAATCATACTGAGCACACAGCAGTGCTGCTCTGCGCACACAGGGCACTGCACTCTGTTCACAGTGCTCTGCTCTAACCAAACTCAGCCTCTATACACACAGAGCACAGCTCATTTATTCCTCTTCTGCGGTACAACTTCTATCTTCTTCAACTTTAGGCCTTGGCCATTTTTGAACCCTGCAAGTGAGAGAGAGGCTGCGACACTTGCGCGTAGTAAAAATGCATCGCAAGGTCAAAGATCTGCGACGCGCTTCTTGGTGACTATTCCCAGTCTAACTTTTTCGCAACCTGCACACATGTTTTTCGCCACCCAAGTAATCAAATCGCTTGGGCGGCGAAAAACATGCATGCTCCGGCGAAACAGTTAGACTGGGTTATGCGCGTGAGGGTAGAAGTCCTTACATTTCCTCTGACTTTTATTTTCAGACAGTGGGTACCTTGTGGACTGGTAATCGGATTGTACAACAAAGCGTTTTCCAGTAAAAATAATTAAATTTTAATTTTTTCTAAATCAACGATTGATGTCCAAACAACTCACAGAAATTTTGAAAGAATGTTTAAAGCTTGCTCTACATTTTTTAAGGTCGAATTGCATCGCGTTCATGTATTTATTTTCCTTTCTTTTTCATCGTGAATGGCCTCGCTCAACGTGTTAGTTTTAGTATGATTCAATGTTATTATTCGATTATGCAATATTCCTCAATTTTCAGCGTTCACTGACGTTGAGCTTCTATCAATACACCATTGGCGGATTCAACTGATCTCGATTTTAAGTACTGACTAATGCACTATTAGCAAGCCTTAATTCAACTGATCACATTGATATTAAGTAACTGACTAGTACACTATTAACGCGCCTTAATTCAACTGATGACATTGATATTGAGTAACTGACTAGTGCACTATTAACAAGCCTTAATTCAACTGATCACATTGTTATTAAGTAACTGACTAGAACACTATTAACAAGCCTTATACTATTCAAAAACCTTTCCTGCAAATGCCATGCGTCTGTAATGACTGCGATAAGCGCAGCAAGGCTGAATTTTTCTTTACCACACTTGTGATCTAATCGGGTTTATCTCATTTTCATGAGCAGCTGTTCCTCGAAAATTGGGTTGCGTTTAAATTTTTATGGTGGAAAAATTTTATCATTATGAAATATCTTTCGTCTAAATTACCTCTACTTGAGCGCAGCCGTTTCAGGAAAATTAAAAAAAATGTTTAGGTAAAAATTACTTCTACCGGCAAATTCATTGAAGTTCACAGATGCTTTAATAATGTTTCAGCTTTCTGAATATCACTTAGAATAAAAGAAACGTCTGTATGAAAACTTTCGTTGCTCATATCGCAGTGAATAAGAATTTCAAATTTCTCAGAGAGTGTTCAATTTTCATGTAAGCCGTTCTACGTGAAAGTAGTTCCCTTTACATTTGCGTTAATATCAGGAGCAAAGTAATTCTAAGCGAGGCGATAGAGAGAAGTTTCAGTTTTTTGTCATTGATATCTCTAGGTTGCAGAGCACGAGTCATCAGCCCGTTTCGTCCTACAAGTGCTGAGTGGCCCGTTAGTTATTGAAATTTTTGTAAAGGAAGTACCTAGACAACTCTGAAACATAAAGTGTTAGGGATAATTCTAAATGATAAGTTAAATTAAAATTGTATTGATGCGGTGTATCCAATCAAGAACCAGCAATCAAGACGTATTGCTTTTATACATCACAAATTTTGTCATTTAAAATGGAACGCTGAACAAAAGTGGTGGGAGAAAATCGTTTAACTTTAATTTCACTGCAAAACCACTATTATATTGCAAAGAAATTGGTGGAGCTTTTTGGATGATGGAATAAATCTTGATAAAAACAGTGTAAATCTTACGGTCCCAAAATAAAAAAATCCTAATCTACAGCAGACGAACAACGCTGTGGCAGGCCGAGAACATTTTGAACTAATGCTACAATTCTGCTTCTTTCAAACAATGTTGCTTCTCAACATACAATTTCGACGAAGAAATGTTCAACTCAGTTGGGAACGTTTCGTATGTTACTGCAACTTATTCTCAGAAAGGATGTAAAATACCATCCTTATAAATTTCAGCCGACGCATGAACTCCTAAAATACCATCCCTAAAAATTTCAGCTGGCGCAAGAACTCCTAAAATACCATCCCTAAAAATTTCAGCTTACACATGAACTCCTAAAATACCATCCCTAAAAATTTCAGCTGGCGCAAGAACTCCTAGAATACCATCCCTAAAACTTTCAGCTGGCGCAATAACTCCTAAAATACCATCCCTAAAAATTTCAGCTGGCGCAAGAACTCCTAAAATACCATCCCTAAAACTTTCAGCTGACGCAAGAACTCCTGAAAAAGTGCTGAAAAAATCTTTTACATTGACAGTGATAAAAATGAACATTCAAAACTCAAGGTACATCAGACAATGAACACATAGAAACTCACCGGGAAAGATGACTTGGTATGAGAATTATTTGTACGAGAGGTGCATGAACTCACCCGTCGACTCGTTAATATCACACAGCTGCTGAATGTTCAGGGCACCTGAGATGTGCAGAAGCAAAATGGACGATAGAGCGGACGTTTCAAACTTCTAAGCTGCAGTGCTGTTGAATAATTTTAGACCAAAATATTATTATTTGTATTTTCGTTGAGGGCAGGCTTGGGTTTATGGATATACAATGCTTGTTTGTATATGCTCATTTTTAATGTTGTGAAAAATTTTTGTGTGTGAATATAGGTTTTCATTCGAGGGCTTACAACCATGATCAACACGGAAACAATTAAAAATGTAACCTTGACATATGTGCACTATTAATCTTTGATCAGGGTTATCCTTGTCATGTCAATATGATATTTATTGAGACACTCATGTTCTTTTGTGTCGCACTCGGACTAATATTTCACACTGTCTCTGTCAAGATCACTGACCCTGGATCTGGAAATATTATTTTCTACTCAGAGATCACTGACTTTGAAATTTTTGAGACACTCAAACTTTAAATACCGTACGCTGATCTATAGGTTCAACAAAAGATGCAGTACCTTGAGGAGTTAGGTGAAGCTATAGAAAATTTCAAAAGTTCAAATTTTAGGCTTCTAAAAATTCCAGAATTTTTTTAAAGAATCCGCTTAATAGAACTTTAGAGTACAATATATTGTTGTCACACATCTTCAAAGATCACAATGATATACGCTGATGTTGATTAATACCGATATTGGCTAATGATTCGAGAATCTTTGCTACCTGAACTAGAAAATATGAATGCATAAGGTACCTGATTCCAACAAGATGGAGCTACACCTCATACAGCAAGAGCTACAGCCCCCAACTCCCATTGGTTATACTGAAAGCAATTTTTTCCTCTAGTGAAATTTGAAAAAAGGCGCTTGCGTCATCAAGCCTGACACCTTACAAAAATAAGTATATGTATCTTCTCATAAAGGACATATTTATGAAGTAAAATGTTTTGATAACTTTTTCGTAAAATGTCTCACAACTCCCATTGTTCTTAAATCAGAATGACGAATAACTTTGCAAAACAAGATTCCCTCCAACACATGGATTCGTTTAAAATCAAATACCCAAATCAGATTGATTGATTTCACGAAAGTTTTAGCCTCCTTATACCACAACACAGATATTCAAAGAGAGGAAGGATGAAAGCACCAATTAGTATGGAGTTGAGGGAATGGGGAATCTATGCACAAGGTGCATAAAAACAGTGAGCAAGAAAGAAGTTCATGAAACAAGATAGAAGTTGAAGAAGAAAGTAGTTCGTGCTAAAAACGAGGACAGCAGTGAACCGAAAAAAGATGGTCTATAACAAAACAAAAACCCTATTCCATTTCAACAAAAAGAAGGCCTACCTAACCTTTAGCTCAGGACCACACATAATTCCACTGGAAGAGCTAATTCCCATAGATGCAATAGTTCTATCCCTCTCAGGGGACCCAAATCAGAATGATGAGTAACTATGCAAAACAAATTCAATTCAACTTCTGGATCCCTTTGACATCCAAAGGAGGATGAAGAGCAACGTTACGTAACAAAGAAGAAGTCAGCGGAGTCCCATGAGGTCAACAGAGCTGAATCTCACCTCTGACTTTGATGTCACGCATGTGCGAGTCTCGCCAGAACTGCGACGGGCTGAGTGCTCTGCAGGAGCTCTATTCCCTTCAGTTCTTCCTTGCCAGGATCAAACATTCAATTATTAGAAAATGTTTTCTCAGTCAAGAGATGGATATTAACGCCGCAAGATTGGGCAGTTTGCTGCGCAGCATTTTGTTGTTTCCTCGAACACGTCAAGGAAAGTTCATGCGAAATTTTAAACAAGGCAAAGCGTCTTGTTCGGTAAGGACATAATGCCTTCAAAAAGATGCACATTTCCCTGCGCAATAGAGCGAGTTTATCCTCGTACACATCACAGAACCTCTCTTTTGTGCCTCAAATTTACACGTCAGTTCAAGAGAAATAAGTATTTCACAGTGATAGGTGATGTAATAGAATGTTTTCCCCCTACGGATAAGCTTGTTTATCATTGCGCAAATTACTGAGCCATTCTTTGCTCGCTCAAATTTTCAGAAAGATTCATGGGAAATAAGAATTTCTCAAAAAGGGATAGATGACTCCCTTAAATTATTATAACCTCCAATTTATCAACCTTACAAAATCGTGCCAGTTATTCACGCTATAAAATCTGAAGAACAATGAAAGGTTACGGGGTGAAATTCTGGCCTGCTCTGCAGCCTGAGGAAGATGTTAGTAACATCGAAACGTCGCATTTTACACTCCTTCAGTAAAAAGGATTATTAATTTTATTCGTATTCTATCAAATAATATCTTTTACTCGAATAATGTTTTTCATATAGTGAAGCATTTTTTCTAATTACAAGGTAAACTAACATATGCGAGGATTTATTGGCTGAAGGGTTATTCTTCATAGATTCTTTCGTTCAAGATTATTGAGAAGCTGTTTTCTCCTTAGCTGTTACCACGATGTCTAAAAAAGACGACATCTGCTCTGCAGAAACAAATACCGGGGAAGAAATCACGTGCATGGGGCAAGGCCCCAAGCACATCAAAACGCATTCACGTTGTCGAGAATACTGGAAGCGTGAATGAAATTTAGTTGCAGTAATAAAATCAAATTCCGGTAGACAATGCTAATCGAAGCCATGAAAATTATCACGCGTTTGTCAAATTCTTGGCATCAATGTACAACTTACTGAATTAAACAGTACTCATTTTTTTCAGCGAACACAAGATGCTCACAACATGCTGTACGAAGAAATGATTTGGAGGAGCGTCGATTCTGAGAGGATACCATTGGTAAAATCGGACGCTAATTCAGTGCTTGAACCTAACTCGAAAAAAACATGGAATTTTAGCAGTATAAAATTTTGAGCAATATCACATCTCGCACGTTCACTTACGGAGGTGTAGTTTTAACACGTTGGTAGCGATGTTAGCCGCCAGTGTACCCGGAGTGAGCAATGTTGAATGTAGCAAACATTAACTGGATCATGCCTTCATTCAGCTTGCTTTAGTGTCTCTGAGAATTGAGTTTGGAACTACTGGTCGGTCAGTAGCAGTATTACAACTTCCTCAGGGACCTCCGGTGGCTCATATCGCTATCAATCTTAAAAGGGAATATAAATATTGGACAGAATGAGGCAAGGCTTGCAAGCTAAAATGCAAATTATCGAAAAAGTAGATGTTCAAGACCCAAAAATTGGAGTAAGTTCGCTGTCAATCAAAGAAACACTTCCATAAATTCATTTTGAAACCAAATAATACCAAAAAAACTTATTCATTCTAAACAATAATGAGAGGAAGTAGTTCAATAGTTCGACGAAAATAAGAAGCAAGCACAGGTCATTGAAAACATACGTGCTGACCATAAGTTCTAGTAAGGATCTGGTACAATCGTGGACTACAAAAGTAAATCCTCGTAATAAATGATACAAGCAAGAGATCCAGTGCAATGCTCACAATATTTCCAATAGGAATATTTGTTGTGAAAGAAAGAATACCTAATTTGAAGTCAGATGACTGCTGCAGAAATCAGGGGCCATTTGTGATTTTAAAAAGGAACACCGATTTCAAACGCTCATACTCGGTAACACTTTGACTGCGGCAGGTAAAACTCAAGTTTAACACTCAACTCAAATTTAAAATCAATTGTAGTAAGCAATGTTGAAAATCGCGAACATTAACTGGACCGTCCCTTTATTTAGTTTTGATTTAGTATTTTTGAAAATTGAATTTGTGACTACTGCTCGGTCAGCAGCATTGTGAAAATTCCTCCCGTGACCACCGGCGGCTTACGTCGCAGTTAAAGTGTTAAGTGCTCGATCTTGCAAACCAGAGCAACTTCTATTAACGTGCGAACGAAATCAACGCGTCTCTGATGTGATGTATGGCATCACTTACAGTATCCAAGTCGAATTACAAGAACATACGTCGCCAGGTGTAGGTTCTAACTACAACTACGTAATTAAATTTTTGAAAGATTAGATTGGATTAGATTATTAGTTAGTTTAAACCTCCATATCCGCAACAAATGCGATCCAAAGAGAGGAAGAAGGAAGGCACTATTTAATATGGAGTTAAGGGAACGCAGAATCTTTGCAGAAAGGGCTTGGAAACAGTAAGTTGAGAAAGAAGTTCATGAAACATGATCAAAATTGAAGAAGAAAGTAGTAGATGCTGAAAAACAGGACAGCAGTGAACCGAACAGAAGATGATCCTTAACATAACAAAACCATTTTATTTCAACAAAAAGAAGGCCTACCTAACTTTGAGCTCTGGCCCTAAATTTTTGAAGCATCGGTCTTCGGAGGTTCTATAGATTGGTGATGTTATCAAAGAGAAGCGTAAGATGATTGGAAGTCACGGAAAGCATCTGGTCTGTCGATGTCTTCCGTGACCTGGAGGTTCAGTATAATGTTTCTGCTTCATACAACACACAGGTGTAGGATGTTTGCTTGAAGCAGAGAAACAAACGCTCAGTCAGAAGCAAAAGATTTGTGTAAATAAAATAAATCGTTTGCTACTAAACAAAATCAGTTGTTGTAGTTCTACAGAATAGTCAGAAGTAGCACTATGACTTTGAAGATCATATAAATCTCGTATAATAGGGGCACTGATTCGGGTTTGAAAAAACGGAGAAATGTCACAAGAGTTGGCTCGATTTCTTTGAAATGTGCACCACATAGCTCCAAGGGTCTGACTAACAAATCGATGAGAAACAAACATCGATTGTGAGGAACAGGTGCAGGCTACATGGATGAATTTTCATCAGATTCTTTGCGATAGAGAGACCCTCCAGAGGTTTCGGTGATATTTTTCTTTACCGCTGGCCGCGGAACCAGAGAACCAAAACTTGTTTGAGAGCAGGGTAAGAATGGCCGAAGTTCAAATAGTTTGAAGGAGTTTTCGAGAAGAGACTATCTTGAGTTTTCTTTATTCAAGATTGCTAAGAGAGTTTTCATACGGACTGGTTTACCGTGAACTTTATGATACTCAGAGGCCTTTCCTATGGTCTCAATCGAAAAGTTTGGTTTAGGGCCTCAATGGAAATCGTGTTTAAAGAAGGTAGAAAATATTAGGTGCTGCTATAGCGTGAGGTCCACCACACTATCGCATGAGATCTACCCTCTTGCTAGAACTATAGCGTGAGGTCAGGTTAGGTTAGGTTACTAATAGATATTACTCATTTCCATTCATTGAATTAAGAGATAAACACTTCATTTGCACATCTCAAACTGCACCTGGGTAGGCGATATATGGCGGTAGACATCACGCTGTAGAATCACGGAATAACCTGCTTACAGGAGAATCATCTGTTTTACAGTTTCTAAATGCCGTGAAATAGTTCGCTATGGTATGAATAATTTTTTTTACAATGCGTCACAAACTGGCGTGTGGGTGTACAGTGTAGTGATTGTAGTGTAGTTCTTGTNNNTGGAATAAAGGATCTATGTTCGCCAATATCAGCCAAAGATGCAGCGTAAGTTTTTCTTTTGCAGTCGTCTTTAACATTAAAAAGATGTAATAGTGATAGATCATGGTCGTAATAATGGGTGTGGTGCAGTCTGATGATGTTTAGCGACATGCAACCTTTAGAAATGTACCGGAGAGGTCAATACCTTTTACTTTTGGTAGTGCGCAATGAATGCGATGCACAACAAATGTGCTCTAAAAATTATACACACGTGCGCTATCTTGCACCACAACCTGAGCGCGTAATGTAAAGGGAATTCTACCCCGCAGAGAACAGGTGTTTTCGGAGTCTGAAATGCGTAAAATCTTTGGCATAATTTTGGATTCTTTTGGCATTCGATCACAGCTGAATAAGATTGCACGTGTATTGCAGAAAGCTGGTAATAAACATGTTCGACCTTTACTTACATTTGTTGTTTGAAAGTATTCTGCAGTCAGGATTTATTTGAGTCGCTCAATTGATTACAATTGCAGTAATCTGGAGGAATTTGGATTTTTTTTAAAATGAAGTTCGCCTTATTTGGGTTGTAAGTCACAATCTATAACTTTTAATTTTTACATATGAGATTTTTACGGGCACAAAATAGTTGTAGGGCAATAGATTCTAAGAAATTTAAACAATTTAAACAGTTAATTTACCACAGGTGATACAGATATGGTATGTTTCTTAAGTCTAGTACAATGGTCAAATTTGAGTGTAGCTACCTGTGGGCCCGAATAAGTTCAGCGTCCTTTAGGGCATCTTACCAACAATGTTATTTTAGGGTGTCCAATATTGTTTAACCTAATTAACTTAACCCAGTTTCGCATTAGACTGACCAATGAGATGGTTAACTCGATATTGGATGCTTCATTTTATAAAATAGTTTATTTGGACTAGATGTTAACGTATATTCTATGAACGATTTAAGAGCAGACTGAAGATCAGCGATATTAACATGGCAAATTATATTATCAGGACCAGCCACGTAGGAGACAATATTTGACTTGGAAATCTTACACGACTAGTATTCTGATAGGAAAAGAGACTCAAGATTTCTTTTGAATACCTTGTAAGAATTACTTTCACGGACCTCCTCAGGGGTTGAGTTCCAAGTTTTAGTAATATGAGTTGATGTGTTCAATATTCCAGGGGTAGGGAGAATTTCGAATCTAAAAACAACATGTTTTGTAAAGGGTCTAATATTACTAACGATGCGACGAATACTGTAAAATAATTTCCATCCACACTTCGTGTAAAGGCAGCGTATAGAGGTATGATGCCATTAAACATGTCATTATAAATTAAAACATATTAAAAGTTATTGATATGGTCCCAATATTTCACAGTGTTCGTTGCATCGTTAGTAATATTAGAACCTTTAAAAAACCCGTTCTTTTTAGCTACGAAATATTACAAACGAATACTGTGAAATGATGAGACCACACTTCGTGTAACGGCAGCGTACAGAGATATGGTCTAAAAATGAACCGACAGGTGCCGACACATGAAGTTCATGACTTCAAATTTAATTCTTTGTGTCTGTGCGTATTCTTTGAATCTGTGTGTGATTGCTGATCGGTAAGGGCTGAAAGAGGGTCAGGCCGAGAATGGTTCACTCGGCTCGTTTCTGAAGCCATATTTTATGGTATTCTAACCCACGTAATCTGGAACCTGAGTTAGAGAGACAGTAGCATGCAGCTGTGATATTGAATTATTTCGTTAGACCATGCACTGAAAACACTCGTTTTTTAACTATACTCATTATTTGTTCTGTTTTGACTCTGTTACAATCAGTTTTTTATCAGTTCTTGAATTTGACTTTGGTGTTCCAGATTTTTAAAAGTCTGGAGTTACCATGCGACCTCTCAGTAAAGTGTACTGTATAGCAAAGTACGTCCCTGTACAGCACAGCTCTGCATTGCACTGTTCTACGGTGCAGGTCTTATTGTCTTTTTATTACGGAGAGCTGCATTGTGTTGCACTGTTCTACGTTGCTCAGCACTGCATTGCACTGTTCTACGTTGCTCAGCACTACATTGCACTGTTCTACGTTGCTCAGCACTACATTGCACTGTTCTACGTTGCACAGCACTGCATTGCACTGTTCTACGTTGCACAGCACTACATTGCACTGTTCTACGTTGCACAGCACTACGTTGCACTGTTTTACGTTGCTCAGCACAACATTGCACTGTTCTACGTTGCTCAGCACTACATTGCACTGT
>JACJUY010000077.1:734-33469 GCA_014220935.1 Platorchestia sp. MABIK
AGGATACTCCGTTCAGCTGTGCGGGGGGGCAGGATACTCCGTGCAGCTGTGCGGGGGGCAGGATACTCCGTGCAGCTGTGCGGGGGCAGGATACTCCGTGCAGCTGTGCGGAGGGCAGGATACTCCGTGCAGCTGTGAGGTACGCAGGGTACTCCGTGCAGCTGTGCGGGGGCAGGATATTCCGTGCAGCAGCAAAAAGTGCAGAATAATCTGTACGGAGAACCACCTATCGTAGGAACGCAGACGCTCGACCAACCGATAACATATCAAAAGGCTTTTTCTCGGCTCCTTTTGCCAGTTGCGAGACGCTGGAAGTGCGGCCTGGCGACGGCCTGCAGGTCGCACACTCAGCGCTGGGTTGGCTCTCCTGATAACAGCTGTGAAGTGCTGAGTGCTTCGTATTCTTATTCAGGCGATGAGCAAAGCGTACAAACATTGATGAGAGTTGTGGTTGTTGTGGAGTCTCGTACTCCGAGAGAAAGTGTGGTTCATGCTTGCTGCTATGCACGCTGCAGTGAACTTATGAAGAACTGCTCTTTTTGCCTAAAAAGTGTAGAATCAAAGAAATTTTTGGTTGCTCATTCATTGGTCGTGTATTGTAACACGAGAACATAATGGAAGACGAAAAACCTGTCTCGTTCATCACTTCCATTAGCAGAAAACGATGAAACAAAGTAAAGAAATCAATAGTTTCTTAGCTTGGAAATACTTCTGTTTTCGAGAAAACTAAAAAATAATCCCGCGAGGAAGCATAAAATCTTGCAGTCAGTCAATTTTCATACAGTTATTCAGTTTTTGAAACCTCTACAATTTTCGAGTATACCACCCGCACCACTGTCCTACCACACACACTAGTACCAGAGACTGTCAATAAAAATACGTAAGAACGTCACCGACTGGATTTCTATGTCTGCCTGCACTCAACAGCGCACCGAACCTCGAGGTTGCGCAGGATGAAGATGTTTTGCGCACAATGAATAGCAAACTGCTCCACTGAAGTACGGATGTTCTTGCTCTTGGCCCATCCCGCTCACAGACACAGCAACACTCGCTAGAGCACTTGAGCGTTGCAGAGCAGCAGTAGCGCGCCGAGTTAATCGCTAGTTTTTGCGAATTGCTTTGCATTAAATGTACAGGTTATCTCCTATAGGAGATCTGACTCCTGCAAGACACCTCAAATGAAGCCCGCATGTCCTAGCAGACGCCCGCATGTCCCAGCAGACACCCACATGTCCCAGCAGACACCTACATGTCCCAGCAGACACCCACATGTCCCAGCAGACACCCACATGTCCCAGCAGACACCCAAACGTCCCAGCAGACACCCACATGTCCCAGCAAAGAGCTGCCAAGCGCAACTCTCCGCACACAAAACAGCTCCATCTTCAGGCAGACGACTTATCACGTCCGGCAGATTAGTTTTTACGCCCCAATCAACAGGGCTTGAAAACACGAAGAACTCCGGACAACGTTTTTACCTCCTCCATTGTTTCAAGTTTTCAATGGTGAGAGTTTTTACTGGGTAAATAACTGCTGCCTTAGAGAAAGTGAGATGCCACGCAGCGTACAGACGAGATTCCGTACGCCAGACTGCCCAGCCTGCACACATGAAACTGCGTAGCTTTCAACTTTTTAGGTCATTTTTTAGGAGCCGCGTTTCGCAATTAAGTATTGAGTGGAGCCTGGTTCAAATATTTTCCATCAGTTGAGAGCTCATTTGAGTACATTTTCGTGTTTCAGAGAACTGGAGCAGATGTCGTCATGGCAGCAGCTGGACATTTTGCGCCGGTGCGAATAGCTTCTTCGAAGTTCGCTTAGTGTTCTGTCGGTTCATGATTCGTCATAAAACATCAACGAAAAAATAACACTATAGTGTACACAAGGATAATATGTATATTTAAACCTGACGATAGGAACTACCTTTTAATCATCTAGCTTTAATTATTTGCTAGGAAAATATGAAAAAGTACTTGCCTGGGTATTGTCCATGGAAAAATTAGAAAGGCCACATAACCTACCGCAGACCAAACAAATACAATGCGCTAAGCTAAGCTCTCAACACGCTCAAAGATAGCAAAGTTTTCTAAGTGAGCACACCTGAACAAGGAAGACCCAGCCTCCTGACGAGGACAGACACGAGGCTGTATGACCCAAGTCTCCTGACGAGGACAGACACGAGGCTATATGACCCAAGTCTCTGACGAGGACAGACACGAGGCTGTATGACCCAAGTCTCTGACGAGGACAGACGCGAGGCTGTATGACCCAAGTCTCCTGACGAGGACAGACGCGAGACTGTATTTCGCTCAGGCGCTAATGCGAAATAAGCTTCGGATGGATTAAGCGCTTCCAAATACCAGCTAGAAAAGTTTAGGGAGCTAGCTGTACTATAATATTGTAGCTAATTGTCTCAATGTGTTGTGACGTATCTTTAGCAATCCAATTAACTTTTTTAAAATTTTCCTTTCATGTATTCAAGCTTTAATTAGCTGTTTAGTGTCACGGTACGTAAGCTTGATGATTTTCAGGGACTTTATTGATGAAAAAAATCCAGTTTTTAATTTGATTCCAACTCACTGAATGCTCACCAGTTAAGGCAGCTGAATATATTCACCGATACGATGGTTAGCAGTATCTTGGCCAATATTAGTCAACCGATGCAGCGATAAATACATGAGAGAAATGTTGGGAAATTCAATTTTTTCGTTTCTGAATGAATCAAAACACAATTCTACTTTTTGAGAACTAGATTTGCTCCGGCCGTCACAAGGAATCAAAGCGGTAACCTTAAGAGCTAACTATAACGTGGCGATAGATCTGGCAGTGTGCGCAGGCTGATTGCTTTAGTGTACATCGGAAGTGCGGCAGTTTCCTGCTATGGCATTTTTCCGCTAAAGTGTGGCCAAAATGAAATGACCGTTTGGAGGCGGGGCATGAAACGTCATCTACGTTGCCAAATTGCCACTGTGGAGGGGGGTGGGGGTGTTGATGCACATTTTCTTCAATACAAATAATATTAAGAGCCAACTAATATACAATTTCTTTTGTTTCAGGCACGAAAAAATAACGATACCAAGAATATGTATTTGGTATAATCAAGTAATTACCAATTCAGTAATTAACAATAATTATAAATCCACTGAACAGGTATACAGCGTACCACGACTGGAAGGCATCTGGCACAGAATGGCACCTCCGTGACACGAATAAGATGTGACAACAATGGATGAATTTCTAGAAAAGCAGAGCCAAACGTAAGAATATTTTAAAAAGTAAGAATATTTTAATAAGTATATTTCTAAGAATATTTTAATAAGCACATTTTTAAGAAATGGAAGAATATTTTAATAAGTATATTTTGATAATAGATGTTACCTATTTTCTGCTTAAATTTTCGTTGTAAAATACTTTCAATGGGTAGGGGTTTGTGATTTGGCATCATGCATTTCTGGGAACCTCCCCTAAACGGTCATTTCATTCTGGTCGGACCATAGTGAACGCGTGGGCAATTTCGCGGCTTCTTGTGACAGCTTCATGCAGTTTTGCAGCACCTCCACGCGCGAGCCTCTTGCTCTGGCGAATGAAAAGCAGCGCTCGATTACTGGAATCAATTAGCATTTGCATACGCTGAGTGTTTGCAATGCATGCAATATGCGCTCAAAAATCCGGTACTGATACGATCGTAACAGAGGCGGTGGCGAGGAGATTCGCTCGCCGTTATAATAAGCTCATCAGTTTGTATTAGGAATTACCGTCGCCATGTCGGACCGATATTTTTCCAGGAAACATCACTAACCCCAAAACTGGAGGTAAAATTGTCACTTTAATTATGATATCAAGCCAGCCCTAAATTAGGGTCGAGCTGAGCAATTATAATTCATTTAGATGATAACCGTCTTATCGTTGAAAATTTAGCGCAAGAAAGTTTCGTAGCGAGAGAGCGCAATTCAGGCGCATGATTGAGCGCACCAGGAGGCAGTCAGTGCAAGTTTTGATGGAGGAAATGAAGGCGTGCAGCGGCCTGCCAGCGGCAGCCGATTCTGGTCGCCTAGCATCCATGAAGGCCTTATAAATTAGATAAGCATGATTTAATGAGCGTGCTAACGTACTGATAATTAAAGCCAGCCAGGAGAGACTTGTGGTAATATCAATCACAGAGGCACACTCTTTATAAAATCGAAAGCTCTCCGCCACCACGCGCTTGTTCACAGAAAAGACAATGCATTTAGAAAGGAAAATTGACTTCATTATTTAAAGGCGAAAGAAATGACTTTTAGAGATGGATGCACACGTCGTCGGTGAGAAATTGGACATCAGTTCTGAATGAGGCAACGAGAGCTTTTTTTTGGTGACTGGGCGGGAGTGGTGAGACTGTTACCATTTAATGGCGGTCAGTATTGTGCAGCCACGGAGCATTAATGAACATCAGAACCAGAGTTACAATCGACAACTTCTCCTCTTGAAAGTCAATTATATGAGCTGTTGCACAGCGCTGTCTTGAACAGGTTGAGACGCAGCGAGTTTTTGCAGGAAATTCTTGCGGAGTAAAACATTAGAAATGAATGAGTGCAATTTCAGCAACATTTGAGAGAAACCAGGCAATTATGACATCAGCGCAACAAAAACTGATATTTTGACGTTTTCACACCGGTGTTCGAATGCTCGCAATACAGCAAAAAAGGAAGAGCTTAACATCACAACGCTGGTGAATGTAGGCGATATGGCACGACTCTCTGAGGAAGTTACGCGGCTGGAGGCGAAGGAAAGAAACAGCAATCACAGAGCAAATACAGAAAACCTGTAGAAGAAAAATAGAAATTATCTGCAAACAGCACTAAATTTGTGATAGATGTCTTGAGACAAATTCTATGGTGATGGTGCGTAGAACGAGTCCATATGGCTTGTATCCACATGATCATTACGCCTCGTAAAGTTAAGTATTTTACGGAATGTAAGTCAATTTTCTCATAAAAATTTGCAGCTAAGAAAATGGATAAATATTTCATGTACACGAGGAAAAAATGTTTACTGAGGTGCAGCATTAAGTTGTACTAAACGGCAATTTTATTCAGTAATTTGGAGGGCTACATTTCAATAGATCTGGAAAACTGTGCTCAGTGTACAGTACTGCAGCACGCACATACACACACACACACACACACACACACGCGCGCTCACGCTAATGTTCAGTCGAAGCACAAATATGAAGCCTGTAAACATGGCAGCTTAAATGAGGTTGTAAAAAAATAAGCCAAGCAGGAAACAAGGAAACAAGTCCCTAAAATTTAGTCTTAATGTCCAGTCCGCACGCATTAGTGGACGCATTCCTCAAAACCTGGACTCTTAATTTCTTAATTAAGGGAATTAAATCTGACCGTTGCCCGGATTAGGCAATTCCTCAGAGCAATAAACGAGTAGTAACGTCTCAATTTGAACATATCTGTGCCCTTCTCTGCTTGTCTTCGCCGTGCGATGGTAGAGACGCACAAGCAACTTTACAAATCGTACACTATCGCCTTTCTCTCTAGCGCGTCGAGTCCGCCATTTGTACCACAGTTTTTAGGATGATTCTTCGTTTGTTCTTCTGATCATGTAGCAAGAACGTTCTTATGCTGCTTTCAAGGCAGGACGAAATTAACGGTTTAGATAAGTTTGTCGTGCCCTGATTTTAGTGTAGCAATTTGGGCAAAGGGCTTTGGTAATTGAATTCTTTAATATCAGGTAGTATATCTTCTTAAAGAAATTACGACCCGTTTAGTTGACTGGAAATAACCATTTAAGGGAAATATGAGCAAAAAACATTCAGTTCAGCTCACTGCAGTCGCTCAGTTAGGGTTACTATAGCTACTCAGTGAACTATATGACGTCATCAAGTCCAACTGGAGACTTTAGCTCAATAACGACCATGAGGACACTGGTCTCTTTTGTAAAACAACTTTATCATTCTCTATTTTTGGTCGAATTCGCACCCCAATAAATGTTTTGAAGGTCACTACCGAGAGACAGTTCGTTTTTAATTTTGATGTCAGTGACAACCTGATGCTAGTCACTGCCTGATGATGTAATGACGTTAATATAAATAAATTAAACCGGACGTTAAGGAGTTCATTAAATTCTGGAAGTAAAAAGCGATCGCTTATTTCATTAGCTAGGCTTCTTATTTTTCGAGAACCCGGAGGGATCTTGAAAGTCATTTGCTAGGCGTAGCTTTAGCGATGCCCGTGCTGAGAAGCTGGAGCGGAAGGCAGCGGACACCCGCGTGGGGGCGGGGCAAGGCGACACGTGACGACAATCCAGGCACCGGAGCGCGCGGTACGACAGTGAATAAAAAAGATAAAAACAGTTTATTTCCAATAAAGTTGATACGGCCACATTTAATTAAACTTGTATCCCAACAGAGGCAAAATTTCAAGTTATTAATTGCCTGCAAAAACAAAGATATGAAAATTTTGTGATGAAAAGGAAGGAACTACAATAGTTCCAGAAGCGAAGAAAGCACTCAGGAGAGATTACTTGAACTGTGCTCAAAGATTTTTTCTTCCAAAGAGAAACAAAGAAACTTGGAAGACACGAAAAGAAGGATGAGACTTTGCAGCTTAGCTCGCTGCAGACTCTCGAAACCAGCTTCTCCCCGTCTCCGAGCTGTGACGACTCCTCAGTAACAAATGACACTAAATCGTTTAGACCTGCTCGTAGAGAGCTAATGACTTAGCTATTCTGTACATACCTCCGACGAGAGTTCATTCCAAAAAGAGACGCTGACGAAAACAGACACACTCAAGACACGGAGGAGTGCACCTCTTGGGAGGTTCACAAGCAACGGCCGTAACGGTAAGCTATCGATGTGACCTGTTCGATTAGAGGGGATATGAACGTTTCTGAGCCCTCGTATGCGAACCATTTGCATGTTGAGATTTGAGCATCAGTTGCCTCCATGAAGAGGCTGCAAGTTAATGAGGCACTATTGGACGGCATCAATTATGCAAATTTGATGCATGGCGAAGCCATTGGGCACATCAAAGAGCCCCGTAAATTGCATCAAATGAGCCACAGAAGTCACTACAGCAAACTGTGCAATGCTCCTAAAGTTGCGTCCAGACTCCATCGCCTTCAGCCAGCTCGTGCGCTACTCAAATGATGGCTTTACAGAGCCCGCAATTTTTTGTCACCATGCGAGTTTGATCACTGCAGAATTAGACGAGAAATCTAGTTCGTTTGCTGCAGAAACGGAATCTAAATAAAACCTGCGAATTAATCACAGTTTCTTTATATTCGTTGCACAAGAGTTGACTCGTTATTTCTTTGTAAGTGGAAATATGAAGAAGATATGCAATAATGAAAAATGTTAATTAAAAACGAGACGAGCAGGAAAAAATTAACCATTCTTGTCTCGAGAAAACAAAAAATCACGGTAAGAGTTATGAACTTTTACATTACGTACACTAGAAAAGAAATCACTGAAAAACCATCGTATTTTTGCAACTCGGAAATAAAGGGCAAACACAACGGCAAGGAAAGTATTTGGCAACGAAGGTGAGGACATGAAGGACTTGCATTACTTCTTCCTTCCCATCCTCGTTAGTGTTAATATCCAGCAGTCATCGCACTTTTAAGCTTAAATAACGGGACAAATCTTGAACGGGGAAACTCGTAAATAACCCCAACACAAGTCTGGTCACTGTTCAGAATGTGGAGCCGCCGTGGCAAAACGAAGCCGAAGAGAGAGTGCGATGGGGGATGAAATTTGCGAATGATTCATCCATGTCACCAGGCGACCGCTGATCAGCTTACGCGTGATGGATGGAGCTGCTGGAGACTCGAGGCTGAGGAGCTTCATTTACACGCCTCGACGAGTTTATTTGGATACACCATCTTGTATTTATAGATAGTAATTTGCATTTGAAAAGGCCTGACCTTAACAAATTTCTTAGGAAAATATTTCAATTCATGATAGTTTTTTATGAGGATTTGTTTTCACATTGGCGTCATTAGGTTGAGGACTTGTTTTCGATTTTGATTTGACCATAAAATTTGCTAGCTTATACCAATCTCCCAACTACCACTATATAGTGTACGTCCGGAAATGTCGGATTGAAACATTTGAGAGACAGGTTTTGCATGTCGAGGTACCTAGAACACCTCCATATTTTATGAAAAACTCTGTTCTACCGTAAGGCACAATTGAACTATTGGAATTCAGTATGCTGGATACATTACTAGAGGCTTAGGCAACATCAGCCATGAAGAGTATGATTGCAAAATGTGAAGTCGAGGCTCTTTAAATAGAGGGCAACTGGAGCAGGTGATTTGTATAGCACAGGGAAGCTGACGAGAGGGACCTAGCTTATGTAGCGACCCCGAGTCCGGCTGATGTGATCAATAGTGGTGAGCTGTGAATATAAATTGGGTTACACACACTGAACTATTACTGTGCGCGTCAAAACACTTCTTCAGGTTCACCGGCCTACTCTCAGCTATATGTGCATTCGCTCAGTTCTATGGGCAAGCGCTCAGTTCTATGGGCATACGCTCATTTCTATGGGCATTCGCTCAGTTCTATGGGCATACGCTCAGTTCTATGGGCATACGCTCAGTTCTATGGGCATACGCTCAGTTCTATGGGCATACGTTCAGTTCCATGAGTGTACTAAAAGGTGAACTTAAAAGGAATTCCTTGTTATTGGCAATGAAAATAGAGGAACAAATAAGTGTGCAGTGATTTAAAATTACGCAAAAATCTAGTGAATTTAAAGAATCGAATTTATAAACTACACATTTCACTGCCATGCACTTCTGCTGGAAATGAAAAGGAAATCTTCAATGTAACACGGAAACGACGTCACAGAAGGCCACAGGAGCAAGCCTTTCTGAAAGAGCATTCCAAGTTCACTAAAAGCTCAACCGTTTTCCGAGCCGTTAGGTCGCTTGACGGTGCAAGAATAAAAAGACCAAAACCAATTACGCGGGCACAACATTCTCATCGACAAACGCATCGACAAAAATTGACGGCATCACCCCATGAATGCCATCGGCAATCGATATGATTCGCTCAAAAGAGCAGGCTAATGACGAGTGAAATTGGGATTTCGAAGTCTAATGAATTTATCCAAATCCGGGTAATATCGTGCCCGTAATAAGCGAACGCAACCAAAACAAATTATTCATTAGTTCACCATACAATGCAACGCGGCGCGTAATTATATTCTCAGCAGTTGCTCGTATTATCTGCATGAATTCTAAATGCTTTTTGTGAACGCTGGTCAATGACGTGAAAACAGAGTAGCGTTATCAAGTAATTTCCGCGGTAAACGCAGGTCGATTGAATGCAACGAATAGCGGACGTCTTTACTTCAATTTTTAAACACATCTCGGCCACAAATCCGGGACCTAAATGGGCTTTAAATTGGTACTTACACGACGAACATTTCATGTAACAGCAAACGCATGGGCTTCAAATTTAAAACGGATCTAGACCAGACACACTAAAAATATCCGTGAGGTGAGGCTTTAAATTGGTAACTGGAGGAAGATAGTTAACCCATGCAGTAAACGCACAGTATTGCACAACATTCAATAACATTAGGAGCATTAAATGCACGATTTTGCACGTCGACAGTAGGAATGATAATAGAGTATCACCTCTGCTAAAGTATCTCTAAAGAACGAAAGTTTATGAAGCAAGTTTTAGGTTGATGAAGAATGTAAAAGGTACTGAAAAAGGACAACGATGTACCAAAATAAATAGTCTGGAACAACACCAGAAACCTATTCTATTGCAACAAATGAAAGCTTACCTAGCATTCAGCTAGAAACATCGCATTTTTTTCCTGGGAGGGCTAATTCCCAAAGTTATAACAGTTGTATCCCCTTAGGCGGAGTTCACACCAGAGTGATAAGATATTTATCGCCGACACATGCGATACACGATAATTATCGTTAAGATAAGTTAGGTTCATTCTGAAGCGATAAGACATGAGCCAGCAACAGAGTGTAGTAGGAGAAATTTAGTCAGTAATCATGAGTCCTTTATCGAGTGATGAAGAATTCTAGCCAATATCGTCCCCTCAGGAGGATAAAATTATTGTATCTATGGGAATTAGCGTTCCCAGGGGGACAATGCCCGAGCTGAGAGTTAGGTTGGCATTGCTTTTGTTTGAAAAGTATAGGTTTCTTTGTTTGCTATGGACCATCTTTTTTCAGTTCACTGCTGTCCTGTTTTTCAGCACCTACTACTTTCTTCAACTTTTTTTTTGTTTCATGAACTTCTTTCTTAGCCTACTGTTTCTATCTATGTGCATAGATGCCGCGTTCCCTTAACTTCATAATAAATGGTGCCTTCATCCTTCCTCTATTTGAACATCTTTGTCGTGGTAAAGGGAGGCTAAAAGTTTCTTACAATCAATCAATCAATCAGCCAATATCGTACGACACTGCAGGAAGAGACACGCACGCTTTGTCTCTTGATTCGCGAATCTTGCGACAGATGTCGCTATCGTACCGGTGTGGACCAGTTTTGTCGTCTCTCCGTATTTTTAACGGATCTGAGCGCGTCGTATCTCACAAGACAATTATCGCCTATCGCTTACGACATACAGACATGTATCTTATCGCGCTGGTGTGAACGCCGCCTTATGGGACGATGCGATGTGCATGTGCAGAAAAAGTAAGTATTGCGAAAGAGTGGTCATGATTGTCAACTATTTGGAGGAAAACTATCAATATTGAGAGAAATTGCAACTGTATGCAACATGGCGCAGTTGAAAAGGAAATGCACTTGAAAGAATGATTGGAACTCACGAGTTCAAATGAATATGAATCTGGAAAAAATAACGCAGTTCAACACCCAGGACTTTTTCTTTCGTATCCCAGTTAGAAGAGCGGAGGATCGATCAGCTGTCAAAACGTCCGGAATTGGCAACATTCGCTCAACATTTCTGAATAATTCCTTACTTTTGAAGCCATCTAAGCAGGCCTGGCACTTCAGTACTTCTGCGCTGAATTGAACCTAGAAAAGCATACGGTGCAGCGAGTCTACCGCAAACCTTTGAGGGAGAAAACAGAGAAGGCATTCGAACTGAAGTTGAAAGTGAAGTAGAATGGGGAGCATAGGATTGAACACGGATCATGGGTTACAACATACATATATAGGCTGGAACATGGAACATGGAGTACAGGCTGGAGAAAGAAGCATTAGGTTGATCATAGAGCTCGATTGCTACGATCTAGGCTTGAATAGTGTAGGCGAAAATTTTATTTTACACAAATCTCAGGAATTAAGAGCTTTAAAACTCCGTAAGCGCACTTTCCTCACAGCTTGTATTCCATCTGGAGAACGTTGAAAATTTCATTACCTTGTGCGCCCTTAATTCTGTTACTATTCTAAAAAAAAGTAACAATTAAAACTACTGAAGCCCAAGATATCTCAAGTCAAAATTTGACAACACAAAATGTTTCACCATTAAAATCATTGAAAACCCCGTCATCTAAAATTCTTCCGTCCTTCTACGCCCAGTTTTTCCGTCTTTCTCCTCGAATATAATGCCACTGTTTCACTCCATGACACAACCGTCTGCTGAGTGAAACGAGACTTTTGAAGACTTCAAACTGCACAAAAAGTGGTAGTGTTTTTGGACTAGACCAAGCATTGGAACAAGCCGAGCATTTCTCCCGAGATCACAACTCCGTAAGGTGACGTCTGCCTGTGCTGTGCAACACCCACGGCTGCCGGCATGCACACGTAGGGTTGTGCGATTGTCTCTTTTCTAGCCAAAACCCTCAACTTTTGGTTCATTTTTGCATTAAAACTTGATCATGAAAGATCACTGAGTTTCTGGCAATCATTAAAGGTTGCCAGATTCTGATTAATTATTAAATAAATGTTATTTGATAAACACAAACTTGAGACTATTGACATGAAAAAAGGCTAATCTGGCGGGCTGGTCTTCAAGGGTTCTGTGAATTTGTCATAAGAACTGCAGCAATGTATGTAAATGGATGGAAATATCGAATTTAAGTTCACTAGAGACAGTTATTAAAAGAATTTTCAAGTTTGAGCTCTAGCTCTCTGATGATCATTTGCAGTTTAATTTTATATTTTAAAAAAAATTCGTGTTTTTAACATTAAAATTTTAGGCCGTACTAAATGCATAGAATTAAAAGAAATGAACGAAGTGCGATTGATAAGAAACGCCACAAATTTGCTAGATCTAAGTCCGTATCATGTGTAAATTGTTTGGTGAGCGAGGCGGCGTTCGAACTTTCACATTTGAGATAAAAACATGATGTCAGTGTACGGTAAGTTCACTCTTCTCAGCTCGAAATTAAGGAGTAAGCAAAAAATCATAAAAGATTTTAAATAATGCCAGGTGATCAGAAACACGGTTTACTCTTGCTTCATAATCAACAGAAGAAGGTTGTATTCAAATCTTCAGGTACGTAAGAGTTTAATAACCTTCATGGCCAATTATCGAGATGTCCATCAACGTCCGAAGGAATCCCACATAAGCATTTCAATCCTTCATCTCAAATTTCTTTACTCGCCTGCACACGACACGCTCGCCTTGTGCGGCGCTGGGGTCAGTACTTCAGCAGACCAAGTCTTCTATTCTATTGACACCCACGAAGTCATTCATCCATTAAGGTGAGTTTATGGAAAGTAAATGAAATGTGTTAGCATTCCCATCGATGAATTTTTAATGCAAATTGTTTGACTGGATGTTGTCTATGAGAAAAATAATAATGATGAAAACAGTCATATATGCGCTACCTTTTTTCCAGAGTTTAGTGACTCGTCATGTTGACGGCGTTGGAGCTGAGGAATGTTCTGCTGAGTGACTCCGTGCACTCTAATTTTTCCATTAAATATAATTCATGCTACATCACTCTAATATTTTATACATAATTTTCCAGCAACTGGCACGAATCCTTCTGACAAAACGACAAGCATGCCTCATGCCTCAAACTAAAATTCATATTTTAGTATGAGGCATGAGCGGGACACATGCAATAGAATATACGAAAAATCCTACTTGTAATATCAACGATTTTTTAACCAAATGATCCTTTTAACACACGGTTGCAAAAGAGCAGTCTAAATCAATTGATATCGGCTTTTTTGTTGCTGTCAGTTCAACAGGCCGAACAATTCAGGATGCATTAGTGGAACCGAAGTAGCCCTATAAAATGTAGAGTCACTGAGCAGGAGAGCACTTGCACGATTCGTCGGACATCATTTCTAACGACAAATCAGATCGGCAAAGGTGTAAATTGAACCTAATTCAGTTTAAGAATCAACAACACAAACATTTCCCCATAAGCGCAGCTACAAAATCCGGCAATAGCGATTCGCTAACTAAAGTGCTGACGAGAACAGACACGGCGAGCGTAATCTCCCATGAGAGCGCTCGTGATGCGCTTTGAGGGCACAGCAGGCGTCAGGTGACATACGGACATACGGAGACGCTAAAAATAAAACTAAAACTAAAAAATGCAATGAGCATTTCTATTCACAGACAAATGAATGAACAGCTTCGACAGAGGCAGTCGACTTCATAAATTCCATGAGCGCTGCGCATGAATTATGCCGCAGTGTTTACACCTCAACTAAATGGTGGGTGAAATAAGGTGACGGTGCACACAACAGCTGTCAGGAGGATGCTGTGGACTTAATAAAGCCAACATCGCGACCAAAAATCTCGAAAATTGGCATGTGGATCCTCCATTTTTGCAGGCAGTCGACTCGCTGGGACGGGCTGAAAAAGAGAGCGTGATTGTGACGTTAATGCGCTCGGCACGCCATTTGCCGGCCTCAAATCAAGAGGGGAATGAGACCAAAGGACTGTTTTAGGATTTTTCATCATTTCTGATATTTAACATTAAGCGAAAATGCGGCTCATGACTGAGCATCCGCTGAAAAATTCGACGGAGTTTTCGATAGCGAGTTATTGCAGTGATGAAGTCCCCGAGTTCGCTTTGTTGATCGAAGAGCGGTGAGCGGCAAACTGTGATGGGAACTCATTTACGGCCAGCCCCTCAGAGAGGGGCCAATTACTGATGAACTCTATAAATATGAAGTCTATTATTAAATTATGAACCCTATTAGATGCTAGGATCACTTCACGAAGGGAAAGATGCAGTTACATTGCCAAATGTCGCAGCCAATTCATTTCCTGGGAGCAAGAAAATGAAAACAAATACGAAGGATATAAAACTGGTACCCTCTACCGCACGATGTGGTAAAAGCGTGGGACAAGGCTGCAATTTTTAGTTCTGACTAATTTCTTTAAGATGAGGGTAAATTATGAGGGTGGCATGTAAAGAGTCCATATACAACGAAATATTACCAACCCTGATAAAAAAAAAACTAGGGTGGGAAAAATTTCTCTAGGTTATAAAAAAGCAAACGTAGGAATACCAACTTTAAACTGTAAAAAATACGGTGGCAGGGGCGAGTCTCTAAGGTATGGAATAAATAAAGGAAGAGAACATCCTCCAAATACATTGAAATGTAACGTGAAAATATTACTATATTCTTGTCATTNGGCTTAAGGCTGGTTACATCACGAGGCTTAAGGCTGGTTACATCACGAGGCTTAAGGCTGGTTACATCACGAGGCTTAAGGCTGTTTACATCACGAGGCTTAAGACTGGTTTCCTCACGAGGCTTAAGACTGGTTACATCACGAGGCTTAAGACTGGTTACATCACGAGGCTTAAGACTGGTTTCCTCACGAGGCTTAAGACTGGTTTCCTCACGAGGCTTAAGACTGATCTCACAGCGAGGCCGGACTAGTTTCGTTAAAAGATAGATCCCTTTCTTACCGAGGGAACGCGGAGGGCACAAAAAACGCAAGATAAAGTCGCAGGAGCCGAAAGAGTTCTGGTATAATTGCGACGAAGAACGTCTGGACTAGACTCTCGGGAATCAGGATCAGCTGAGAATGGAATTAATTATCCTGGAATGACTCATTATTTCAGCTGCCGGAGGTGCCCTGTGGCTGGTCACGAAATGAAGGAATGGGCAAATGGAAGGCCCTAGAAATGAACTCCAAGCGCCAAATACAGGATGATGAAGACGATATGTCAGGGACTGAAGCGCATTTAGAAACGAGGGAACCAAATAGTTGCCTGAAAACCAAGTAGTCGATGGAATAATTCAGAAATGTTTTGAGGGTTTCAGAGCCGTTTGTCAGAAGTGCGTAATACCTATTTTTCAATAAAGTACATAGCAATATCAATCGATTTGACCCTTTCCCTCTTGATGGTATGTATCTACAAGAAGTCGGTCTGTGCTTACAATGCAGGAGAGTAAAAAGCATTTTAAATTATTTGACCATGAGGGTAGAATTCTGGAACGAACATTGGAAATTAGAGTTTTCAGCCGCGTTAATAAAATACCTTTGCTTCAACAATTATTTGACTTTAATTTTTCTTTAACTTCCCTTCAATTTTTCGCTCCACAATTCACAACGCGCATTTTACTCTTGATTTTTGCGAAATTCATTTAAGGGTTCCTCATTTTCATGACATATATTCCGTTAATAGTAAAACTGACCTCATGAAATAAAATTTAAGAAAAAAATTTTTTTCTGCGTCAGAGAAAACTTTCTGGGATTTTTTTTCCGAGTGTCAAGCTCATTTCACCTCCAGATGACGTCAAATTCCATCGAGAAGATACAAGCAACTGCATGCATTTGCACAAGAGGACCCTCGTTAGGGCAATTTCAAATGTATGATAGGGCTCTGATAACTCCATGCCTTGAGCTCTCAACCCTAAATTAAGGATGTTTTCTGTGCGAGTGGGTTAAACTCGCTAACAATTCACACTCCCAGGTACAATAATTCCTTGGTCTTATTTTGCTCATAGCCTATAAATTGACACTGATTTAAAAGAAATATTCCAAAACTAATATATCCCTGGGGAAATTACAGTGTTTTGTTTGTCAATTATTCAGTAATAATTGAACGATAATTTTATAATGTAAATGAGAAAAATACCGGACGAGAAAAAGCAGTTCACCACAGCAGAGTGTCAAGCGGGCTTCTGCGAGGGTAGTGTAATCTGCAGAGCTAGATAACTTCAAAAATATGCTGCGAACCATTTCAGCTAACGAGGATTGTTAATTTTGAGTATAATTTCTTTGTGAATCTAATTAAATTAAAAACTTGCATCATAACTCTATCGCAAATTTATTTTACAATGAAGCTAAACTCATCAGGAAAATAAAGTCGAGAATAATTAAGTTACACTAACTACACTTCATTGATCAGATTGGCTCACGATAATGTGCGAAACCCATGTACTTCATACGCTTTCAATTATGCTGAGCAGGAATGTAAAGGGTAGTCATTAACGCGCTAATTCTATGTCAGTTGCATGAACTCGGTCTCAACTGAACGTCCATGCGCAATTGAGGCGCGGCATCAACAAGCAGGCAGAAGAGGCCTGTTTACACGCTGCATGAGTTCGACTTGGCCCAGAGAGAAATTACGAAGACCGTTCAAAGGAGTCCAATGTTAATTCCACTCGACAAACAAGTCTCGCAGAGAGCTCATCATCCATCAGAGATAGTGAGAGGCTCTGCTGGGCATGAAGGCGTGTGATGAGAGACGCTCAGGGCGGAGTCCTGAAACAGAGGCGTGAGCTCGCCAGGTGTTTTATGATTGAAGGGGCTCAGGAGTTGTATGAATGAAGTAAAATGGGTAACGCAGTCGGGTACGGTCGTAAATACGAGAAATTTCAAGTCTAGCAGATCCAATACTCATCGTCTGCCAGGATTCGGCTGGAATCAAAGACGCCTCATTAGACACCAAGACTTAATTGAGGGAGTGGTGTTCTTCGCCTGCACGTGTGGCCTTCTTATTGTTGATCAGTGTGCATCAATACCTCGTCATTACAGGAGTATGTTCACGCCTATTGAGCGGCTTTTTAGGTGACGATACCTGATAAAAACAGGTTATTATCGGCTTAGCGTTACTTTATAAATTCATTGAGCTGCACACGCCTTGAAACTCTGATATTAGGGGCACGTGTAGCGGCTTTTCATTTCGAAAGGATTAGCCAAAGGTGACAAAATAATTGTTTGCTTTTCGTTAGTGAAAGAACTATTAGTTTGCAACCTACTCTGTAGGTCAAACTGTTTTAGGTTTTTTTGTTCCACGGCACGTGCCGGCACATTAATTTCGGACACTCTGTATTAAAAACTTATCTACAGTCGAACCAGATATCGGCAACTTTTCAAAGTAAAAATCCCTTGTCAGTATTCACGGCTCTTATTTCGTCACTGCGTCAATCGCCCATGAGCTAGTTTCAAAGGTAATAATTCTTAAAAATGTCTTTCTCACAAAGTTCAAACAACTGCAGCACAAGCTTCATTGACGTTGAAAATCAAGTTCTTCAAATCGATCCATAAATGTTAGTATGGCGTTAAAATCCTGTAAACAGTTCTTGATACACTATGGAGATACAACACAAGAGCGCATAATGGCCATAATCAGCAGCATTATAGCAGGGCTTATTCTGTAAGTGGTTTTCTGCGGGATATCACTGAAGCTGGCAAAAACTGGAGACAGTATGGGATACAAGGAGACGATCACTCGAGCGTGAAACCCGTAAAAGTGATAGTGTGCTTATGGGCCATTCTGACATTACAAGTATTCTATGTTAAAATCTAGAGCAAGAACACTCTTGCTAACGGTATTATTATGCAGCAGCTGTTGGTGTTAAAAGAAACTGGTCCCTTGAAAGCACTACAAACATCGGGTAAAGTAATCTAAATAAGAACAAATGTTGGTAATACGCTCAGGTGAGCAAAATAAAAAGTTCTGTACCCTACGTTGAATATACAAACGTAGTCAGAAATTCTTAGTTACGCTTTCAGAACAGTCGATAGCGCAATATAGCAACACTCTGGTGAATTGTAACTCGTCACGCATGGATGGTTTCTCTGCGCCATACTCTCTCCGGCGTCTACTTAAGAGGAAGGTGTATAGAACAGAATAAAATATAACAAAATGAAATACAATGAAATGAAATAGAATAAAATAGAATAGAATAAAATAGAATAGAGTGAATAGAATAAAATATAATAAAACAAATAGAATAGAATAAAATAAAACATTGAATATAGAACGTACGAGTAGAATATAGAATAGAATGTGGACTATAGAATATAAAACATAGAATCGAATAGAATATAGAATGCAGAATATAGAATATACGGTAGAATGGAGTATGGCGGCAGAAACGAGCCAAGTGTCCCAGTTTAGATTAAAAGTCAGTTAAGCCTCCCTAACAATACGATTTTATTGTCGATCTCAAATGTGTTTCATTATTCACTCATTGAAGAGATCATAGGGGAAATTAAAAATATCAGTATGTCTGCGCTGAGCGTCGAATATTTACTTTTAAGAAATTACAAGGAAATAGTTGAGTACATTTACATGTGGATTTCAGGTGCACGCATCTTGCCTTGAAATTTTTCAATAATTTTTCACAGAGTGTAACAAATTTGAGTCTCATTAAAATTTCCGAAAATAACACTCGACTCTAACGTAAATAAAGTTCCCTGCTCTAAAAAGTGTTCCATGGTGGACGTTTGCACCAAAGTCTTGAGGTAATCTGGCCTGCATGTTGCTCAAAGTTCTCGCCCTCAGTGTTCCTCGCGGCGGCCAAATGGAGCACCGGCCTGACTGCAATTAAGAGCCGGCTATTTATTTCCTGCAAAAGTGGAAATCAATGAATTTTATTGCGACTACGGAGCATTGTGGAGGCAGTGACGGGCGCGGCATGAGGCGCGCGTAGGACGAGAACAAAGACGCGCCGGACGTCGCACCGCATAAACCAGCCAGCGTCTGCAGCCTCGCTACTCATCCCTGTTGGCATTTACGGTCCATTCCAAGGCGGGCATTTTAAGAGAACTTCTTAATTTACGGCCACTTTGCGTAATCTTTCGGACTTCATTTAAAGAGGTGACCGGAAGTTGCTAATTAATGAATCTTCATCTCTAATTACGAAAAGCTCCTCATCTAGTTCTGAAATTATTCATGGGGAAATGTGTCCAAATGGGAGTTGTTACGCTGGCTTAAATGAGGCACCTGATGAACCTTCTTTGGTGTTGCGAAGAGCTTCTAAGGCAATCAGAACTGATATAAACACCAGCGTACAAACACGACGGGTCACACGAGACAGACATGGGACTAGCAAGGTGCGCCACAGCAGGCACTGAACGCGAGTAGGAGCAGAGCTGTTGGTGTGAGGGGAGCGTCGCATGTTGCAGATCAGAATTACAAGACTCAATTTGCGTATTTTGACGTGCAATAATTCTAATTTGAAGAGTTTCACTCGGATGATGCCAAGTTTGCAAAATTTCACAACCAACATGCATTGAAAGCAGTGTTTTTTTGTGATCCATATGAAATTTCGAAGACGTTAGAAGCCCTAACATTCACTTTGATGTTTTCCAGTGTTATTGCAACGTAGAAAGTCTTCAACCTGATGCATCTTTTTTAGAAAAATGTCAATGTGTGAAAATCGTTAGATGGGAAAGGAAAGTAAGCTCTTAAATTCCAAATGACGTATCGGAAACAATACACGATACATTATTGAAAATTCGAAAAAAATGTTTGTGTTACTAAAAAAATGCGTCACTTGCGCAAATATTTTTCAACTCGTTACGTCTTGCGTGAGTATTTTTGAAGAAATTTAGCAATAATTTACCAATATTCAAAGTAGAAAGCACAGTTCAACCTAAAAATTAAATCATGCAAACTCGGTCTGCGACATGCTTCATTTCAGAAATGAGAATATGAAGGCTCTGTCATACCTCAACGGTGTTAATCATTGATATTTATTAAACAATTTGTTCTTTATGGGATGCGCACACAAAGCAACCCAATTGAAAAGGTTATAAATCCCCGCAAGTTATTGTCTTTAGCAGCATTCATTACTACCACTTTACGACGGCAGTACGATGGCAACATTATAGCAATCATCATTGCTATTATTCCAGTAGTACGTGCATTTTATCTCGAAACATCGCGCTGGCTGCTCGAAGAACAAACACTAAACATTGCTATTTCTGAACTTGCATTCGCCGTTTTCGTACATCGCTTCCCATAACGAACAAAGAACACACATTTAAACTTTTAAAAGGCAAGATTGACCTACAGACACACGCATAATCTCACCAGATCTTTACAGGGGAGCCTGCCCCCTCCTGCTACCTCTCTCAGCCCCCAGTTGCACCACTCAGATTTAAGCGATGAAAGGAGGCGAGGCAGAAATCTAATTCTAGAGTTCTTCCCAATTTATACAGCCGATAACACGCGAGATTTGGGCGAAAGTAATACCGTAAAAACATAAGCAGCTAACTCATACTTAATAATAAGTTGGTGAACAGGTTTACTCGTGTTTACACGGGGGTAAATAAGGCTCGGTATCTGGTGGAATTATGCATGATATGCGCGGCACCGCTTTAATCAAGGGAGAGAGCGACAGGTAAATTAGCTAAAGTCTTCTTGTAAGGCGAGCAAGACGAGATCTCGAGCAATGGACACGATGTCAGCCAGATAACGCGCTGTGTAGGCTTTCTGCAACTCTGGACACACAGTCAATGGAATTTTAAGAATTCAAGCTAATTAAATGTCAACTAACCTACCACTGTTGATCACGTACAAAATTTCGATGTTTCAAACTCACGGCAACTTCTAAAAACACAGCTCAAGTTGATGTTATACTGCGGTATTTCAAGTTAATAGAGTGACAATTGCTGTCATGGGTGTGGGGAATTCAGTGCAACTCCGCAACAAGTCGCAATTCCGGACGTATAGAATTAGATACAATGCGCAGTCCGTGTTCATAATTGCAAAACTTCTTCTTGTACACATGAAGCGTGTGTGAACGCTCGCTAGCGATAATGGCTAAGCTTTGAAGATAATAACTAGCCTATAGTAGACTCATAACATACTCACATTTACAAATTTAAATTGGCCCTAAAAATATTAATCACATCGGGCATGAAATCAAGCCACTCCAACGGAATGCATTCAATCAATTCAAGGAACGCAATTAAAAACAATTATTCAAATTTAAGCGTCTCGGACCATCAAAATTTAACTGAATTAATCTATCACAAAATTCTCCGCCTTACAATTCCATGTCTAATGGCTTTAGCATCGCACAGATCCGTCAATGCCACGCAAATGAAGTTTGTTTGGCGTAATGCCTATGAATATTGACTGCTCTTTTTGCAGGCAATTATCGCTCGTGAGATTATAATTACCCTATAAATAGCCAACTTTTTATTACAACAGAGTCTAACTCTACTGCGCTCTATTTGCGCAGCTGTGTGGACGCTTGCTGCTACGAACTCCTACTCACTATAGCCTTGATACGCGAGTCCAGACACCACATCTTTTGCAAAAATTAAGGTGGAAAATGCGGTTACGGGCGAGTTAAGAAAATATCAGCTCTAACTTTATTCGTAGAAACTGGGAAAAATTTTCCCGCAGCTCGTGAGGATTAGCAAAACAAAATGAGCGCATAAACATGACAGCGACATAACCAGCCTAAACGGAAATCCTCGAACGTCGAAACGGGAACTACTCTTCCACGCACTTCTTCAAGAATACGTTGTTGCATTGCACAAATTGGGGAATTGTTTTTGCCGAAAATATTCATTTACTGTACGGTATATCTCCTCAAATACCTGTATTTGAAGTCGACCGCCGAAATTAAAGAAATGATCTCTGTTTAAATAAAATCTGAAGGCTGAGTTCTTTCAAGAATTACTGGGTGACGCTGACGGACGTGATTTATGTTTCTCAATGTTGAGTAAGAAAAATAACATAAAACACAAAATGCTTCGTTGAATCGACGTAATTAAAGTAAAGCACACTGCGCGGTATTCTTTGAACTCTTCTCCTTGGTGAAATATTTAAATTTGCCAAAAGTACGGCATTTTCTCGAGCAGCTCATCGACAAGAAGTCGATGTTCAAGATGGAGATGCTTCTTTCCGACGGCTGTAAAACTCCGCGGCGCCATTGGATGGGGGAATTTTCTCTCTCATCAATCATGAAGACATTCTTTTCCAATCAAGGGAGCGCAAGGGAACCGATATCCTTCATTCCACGAGACCGACCGGCTCGAGACTGAGTTGTTTGACGAGACCGACATACTCGCCGAGACTTGGCTGCTTCACGAGACTAACTTGATGAGAGCAAGCACCTTTATAGAATTTCTTCGTTCAGTATGAACACACTTTAAGAAGACCAATATGTTTAGCAGAACTATATTTCCGACGACACACCATACTTTTTACAGAGACAGAAATTTAACGAGACGAGATCAGCTTGTTTAAAAATGAACTGAAAAGTAAGACAATTTCTGTCTAACACAGCGCAACACCACAGCACTGCACTGTACTGAACGTCCTGGGCTTTTGTTCCAAGTTGAGAGGCCGCCTAGTCCAATACAAAAGTTAATGAGTGGTATTATTGTTCTTATGTCCTCCTTTCGGACTCATGATGAGTTCTTGCTTATGCCATATTAGGAGAGATTTTTGAGTATTAATCATGTGTTATAACAGTAATATCCAAATAATAAAACTGAATTTACTGTTGGAATCGTGGGCAAGCGAAGATGTTAAAATTCAGCCGAGCGTTGACAGAACGCTAACACGAGCAACAACCATTTAAAATGCGCATTTTCTCGGAAAATCGAGCACATTCATTAAGAACTATTAGTGAACAGGTTAACGAATTTCACAAAAACGAAAATACAGACATTGGAATACTGAAGCCGCTGGAAAAAAATCTGCCTTTCGTAACACCAAAGCAAGCGTGGCAGCTCTTCCTGCAGTTAATTTACCGAGCGCAAGAAAATAATTATCCAATAAATAACAGAAGTCTCATTTGAATGGAAAACGAACTCTAAGAGAACATGTTGCATTATGGACACGCTCTGCAAGAAAACAATGCACCCTCCCACACTCTCGTATACTTGCTCGGTGGGCTCCAGCTCACATGGAGCGAGTTGCATGGAGTTCAGATCAGGTGTGCTAGGCAAACATGGCCGCTTCAACAGCATTCACTAGAAAAAAGCCACAGGAACTTAAAACACAACGAAAAATCACTTGTATAGTGTCTATACTGTTGTTTTCAGGTTTTTCTTGAGTTTTTTGAGTGGGTATTCTAATGGCAACTTTTTCCAGAATTGGAGGGTTATTATCGGAAAGTTTTGCTCTCAAGAATGAAATGTTCAAGTTTTTTTCGGACTATGAATTTTTGTCTCGGCCAATGCAAGTGCAGTTGGCAATTCTAATAAAATAATTTCGCGATTATGGCTAGATTTGATTCAATGCACACTCAACAGGTAACATATTTAGAAATGGCTTCGATTTTTGGCCGCAACCCAATTTGCTGCAGCCTAAGCAAAATTCAATCGAAGTTCATGAGTTCCATTGCATCACAAAACTCACAAAGATATATGCAGATAATTGTATGAAATCTAAAACGCAGAGAAAATAACAAAACTGTGTGTGCATGGCAACAAATTTCCCGTCGTCTAATAATACATATTTTTTTTGCAGATAACTCATTTTCGAAGTCATTTCATATCTTCAATCGACGGCGCTTAAATAGAATAGAAGTCGTAGGTACTTGAGGGTCCAACTGTTGAGTCCGCTCGCATAAACGGATTGTACAAAATCGATTTAATTTAATTTACTTCGTGCACCATCAATCCGGATTGGGGATAGAGGATCAATACGAGCAAAGTAGTACCAAATTGCCCTTCAAACAGTGGTAAGTTCGATCCTTCCGCCTTTAAAATTTGGCCAGTAACTCAGAAATACTATTAACCTCTGTTTAAGAGATCAAGGCTCATCCGCTCCAGAAACCTCCACCCTGTCGTCGAAGAATCCAGAACCCAAATGCTTGAAGTTCAGGTATATAATCAGCGGTGCTTTCCAAACCGTATAATTGCGCGCGGCCAACAAGCATAATGCAACCGGCCAAGTCGCTTGCCCATATATGGCATGAAAGTTGTGCAGAGGCTGCCCATAAAGAGCTGTCATTAAGCACCCACGGACAGCGGGCACCCAGGTTCGCTCACTGGCGCGCATGCCCATAACAGAGGGCTTCCAACTGAGGCCAATTTATACGCCCTATTATCGGACCTTTAATTATTGTTCATGACGAGGGCTCAATTAGAGAACCGCGAGCGATTTTCTCTTTGTTCTGAGGTTATCAAGATTATCTATGAATAGCGTTCTCACTTTAGAATATCGCAGCTCAGGTTAGGTCGCACTTATGAAAGCGTGCAGATGTGTGACAACTAGCAGAGAAACTTCACGAAAAAACGCTGAATTTGAGCATGGCAGTTTAGGTAAAACATTGTCGGTCATTATTTAATTCCGGAGTAGGAGATGTAGCGCATAAACAGAAAATATTAATGCGGAAGAGATAGCATGAAATGAGCAAACATCACCGAGCAGTGAGTACTATGTAAAAGGCTAATAATTATCATCTACTAGATGAACAGCGATCTACTAGACAATGCAAGGCTTTGTTAAGAATATTGGACTTTGTGCCACAAAAAAATAATTATGGTTTCAAAATTCTGAGCGAGCGTCCTCTTGTGTTAAGTATTTAGATTATCAACTAGGTATCAAACTCCCCTCTATGTTCAAATTATTTCTGAGCAACGATAAAAGACAACCTTAGAGTTTACAGTAAAAGTGCTTGAAACTTATCAATGAAGAAGAACTGATTGAAAAATAGGAATGGGGAAAGTCATAGAACAAAAAATAAATTATTCTTTGCAACACTTTGGTTGCGAAAAACGGAAAAGTGTTTGGACGGAATCTAAAGGATTATTCCTTAGTTGCGACCTAATGCAATATATATTAGTTACATACGGACACACACATCATTATTTTGTAGGCAACTACGGTCTTCACGACACAGGAAAATATTCATGATAAGAAACGTGAGACTAAAATTTTGACGAACGCATTTGACAAATGAATCTACCAGAAGCACTGATAAATAAAAATTTAAGGTGTGCCTGTTGCAAATCACCGACATTTGGACTCGATGAGAACACATTATCCATAATTGTTTCGCCCTTATCACTCGTTAAGACGCTCTAGTGCGCTGTGGAGTCCTGGTTGTTATAGGAGCGCACTGCAGCTTCGACGGAGCTTGATTCATTTGTTACGCTGGACGCGTGGACGTGGAGGGTGAGTGTTTCATTTGTAAACTGTGACATGAGAAGGAATATGTACTCTGATACCGTCATCGACAAGAGTTTTGCGTTTGATGTTCATCAGCGTTAAGCTGGTTAGTTTCTGAGTACCTCGTGCCATGATCAAAATTTTAGATTACAGATCTATAATAGATAAAGGCGCACCAATCTCAACTAATCTGAACACACGCACGAGTAAGGAAGGAAACATTTTACCATCTTCAGACAACGATTCTTCGATCTTGAGCGATACTTTGTAAACCTATCACACGTGAACAAAAGATAGACGATGATTACTCAGATAAGCAGGCTCATATTAGAACATTAGAGAGTGTCCGTGCACACACCTGGCAGGGAATGGTTTCGCCGGATAACGCAAGGCTGGAACGCCTCGCTGGAAGCGTGCACTTCCAGATAGCTGGCCTAAGTCTCTTGAAGAACTTTTTCAATGAATTGCATTAGATTAACTAAACAGAGGAAGGGTCTCCAATAAAGTGATAGACTGCCGCTGGATGGCGGCGTCAGCTCAGGTAATTGATGCACGAGAATACCTCGGCAGCGCGTGAGGGAGGAGGCAGCCATCGGTTATGATGAGCCTCATGCTGCTCAGGAGTAAAGGACGAAGTCATTTCTAACGGGAATTACACGGTGGAAATTATTACAAGGAGTGCACAATGATGCACACCCAGCAAATAGTCATTAAATTGTGTCCATCAGACGCATATTTTCACGCTAGCTATGGCAGGCACGCACAATACAAGCGAAAAACGACGAAAAAAAATTTGAGAAATCGGTCGTATAATGTGCAATTGGGAATTCAGAACTTTGTTGTATCACCACGTCATTATTCCTTTGAAATTGAAAGTAAGCACCATGAAACTTCAAACGCCGAGGAAGACTGATTCGTGAAACCAAAGAGCAGCTGAAGAGGAAAACCCTCCGCTCATAACATTGAATATTGCCGGTGAGACATGCTGAACAAAACGAGAACGGGACGGTATTGTTGGGTCGAGTGTTTGCAGTAGGGAATTTGTACATTGAATACAATTTATGAGATAGAAGGCGTCAATATATGCGCATGCGAGAGACAAGCAAGACGAATAACAGCATGCTACAATGGTGCTCGTGAGCAGTAACTACAAGATATTTCAAGAATGCCGGACATTGAGAATCATTCGCTCCCTAACAGTTTGCACTCGCTGCGGTCATGATAATTCACTGGCTTATAGGGAAGGAAGCCTTGTAAAAAGAATCGCACGCACAGTTTTGAGCTCCGACTGTGCAACTTGAAGATCAGTAACAAAAGAGAATACACTCGAAATAAAACTTTTGCCAAATCATGCATCGATATCAATCGTCAATAGGCCCTATCAAACTCGAAGAATATTGAACGCAATACGTTCATGTGCCAAATAATATTGCATTGAACAAAGAAATGCTGGGAAACACAATTACGACGAAGTGAACTTGAGGACATGAGAGTTCAAGTCAATGTGTTGCTGATAAGAAATCTGCGGGAGGCTTTCAACGCCCATAAAATCTTCCAAAATACGGGAACAGTTTCGAATGTGGGTACAATGAGGTGCTGAGCGCAGCAATCGCCTCGTTCTGTCACACAATATTAACCACTTTCACTACCATGATTTTTTCTTGGTGGTTATAGCCTTGCATGTGCGCGTGTTGGAGACTACACTGCGCACTGTGTAGTTTGTAGGGCTACACTGTGTTGTGTTGCAGACTACACAGAGCGCATGCGTGCTCGGTCACGTCACATAGAACTGACAACCGAGATGTAATTATGTAGTCAGAATGTTCAACAAAATTTGAACGGCACGGATGCATGATAAAAATAATGCACTCCTCCAGAGATTTCTTCCCGGTAATCAAAGTAAACTGTTAAAGCTTGAGAAAATATTGCAGTCTCGTCTGACGTCTCGATGGATTCAGAGCGTTAATGTTTTTCCAACATTAGTTCACAATATAAGGTGGAGCTGAGCGCGAGCTAGAGAGCCAGAGAAATTGCTTCTGTCAGAATAAATATTTATTTAGCAGCAGGAATTATTAGCAAGAGTGTGGAGGATAAAACGATAAAACAAATGAAAATGTGTGAGAGGTCATGGGGAAATGATTCCAGCGCAGTAACATACTTCCACACGCAGTTGCTGCTTCTGAGATGGTGGAACAAAAACGATACTCAACTTTGTGCATGTACTTAAAGTACTCTGAGCGCAAAACATTCACGCAATTGAAACTATAACTAAAGGCTCCGTTTAATCGATCGAAGCCAAAGCCATCGAGGTTACCGAGCCAATTTACTGCCGGCATCAGTCAACCCAGAATTTATTCAGAAATCTAATCTGGTCATCGTCACGTAACACGTCTCAAAAGCACACTTTTCTTCATTAACATTGGACAGAACTTCCAGACACACAAATGTGATCGGCTAAGACAAACTGCAGGAGCCGGGCTATGGAAGGCAAACACGTCCAGATTTCGTACTCTCTATGAAGCTCTACTCGCCGTCCTCCCGAGCGTCAGACATAAACTGCACAACCCTAAATTAGTTGAGAAAAACTTTACAGCTACACAGATGCGCGCCTCACTTGCCATGCATGACCACGCTTGCTGCTGCTGTGTGGCGCGGGTAGCGCCGATACAGCGCGTGTGTTCGTCCGTGTATATGTTCTTAGGTTATGTGCTCCATACGTAGTGCTCCGTGCATCATGTCACGTGCAGTGTGCCTCGTGCATTTTGCCTTTACGCGTTATGTCTTTGTGCAGTACGCCCAAGTATTATGCCTCGTGCATTACACCTTGTGCATTTCTCTCGTGCTGTATACCTGGTGCATTTTCCCCCTCGCGCAGTATACTCCGTGCAGTATGCCTCGAACAGTATGCTCCGTGCAGTATGCCTCGAACAGTATGCTCCGTTCAGTATGCCTCGCATAGTATGCCCATGATCGCAGGAGTTACGCACGCCCCAGAGGGGGTGAAAGTCTCCCATGACGGACGCGAGAACCAAGGCTTCTTGAACATATTCCACTTTTTGCCGTCGCTGGCGTCTCATCCCGCATCGATAATTTCAACTCAACTATCATCAATTTCTCTACGCAAATACTGGGGCTACCCAGCACCTCCTCCAGCTTACTGCAAGCAGATCGATAGCATTGCATGCATTGTAGTTAAGGTGATATGTTTTCTATTCGAAGTCTTATATCAAATTAACCGAATATTTTACGAGTTTTCGATAATTTAAATCAGTTTATAAAATTTTTTCCCATTAGTTTAATTTCGCTCAAACAATTCAAATTTTACTCATTGTAATAACTTTCAAAGAAGAAAAATAGTGGTTTCATAAAACTATTTTAGGGTAATTAATTTAGCTCTCAGTAATGGCCCGATTGTTAAATTCTTTCCGATAAGTCTGGTGGTAGCTGTACGGCATGCTGCTGAGGCAAACTTGAATCCGTAAGAAACTGTTACCGACAGTGCAAGGAAAAATCAACAAAAAATGTGAACTTTCAAAGCAAGCGTCCTGATTTGTAAATGATCATGAAAATTCAGTTTCTTAAAAAGAAATCGTTCACTACTTCGAATATAGCGCCGACTTTCACTGAGCCATGTACTGCAGCCAGAACAATGACTGCATTATTTCATAATTATCTCGTTAGCATAACTGCATAATATTATTCATACCCGTAAAATTTAATCCAGGTAACGATCCCATGATCGCTCCCCCATACCGCAAACTGCACCAGTAATGGACCACATGATACCTCGTACTAAACTTAACAGCTAACCAGCTTCGATCATTTAATGTTGGGTTGACTGCAAGTTCGATAGAAATCGATCATTTTTGTGCACGAGTCAAGAAAGGATTTGTTGCGACCCGAGATAATTTCGCAGCGTAATTTGCACACAAGCACTGTACGAGTTGGAAAATAAAATAAAATTTTAGAAAGTTTCACCAGTGTTTTCGTCTTAGTGCCACGCTCGTAAAGTGCTTTGCATCGAGATTACCAACCTTCTCTGTTTTTAAACAACACATTTTTTCAGATTTTTTGTCTGTCTCGTTGATCCTGAGGTATGAACCTAATCTGAGCCATGAACCAGACTTACCAGCAAGACCCAAGTTAAAGTTAAATTTAAATTTAAATTTTTCGTTTGATTTATTCAAAATTATCGTTTAAAATCTCCGACAAAATCAAAGAGCGAGTTAACCCTGCATTGTAATCATGGACACGATGAATGCGAAGTGCTTCGCACGCCGTAAGTGGCACAACAGCCTCGCTGTGCTGCCATAGAGCGACGGCTGTGCCTGAGAGGTGAAACTAATTTGTTAAAGGCAACGACAATCCCTCCGATGTTATTTTAGCTATCAGATCTTTCAAACAGGAATTATGCTAAGAAAAATTCGACGTATAATGAAGGTATTATCTGCTGCAGAAAAAATCCTCAGTTCAATGATTTTTTCATGTGAATTGTCATGAAGAAATCGCCAAACGCACCATATAAAGAAACTAACTATTAACGTTGCTAACTTGTCGACTACGACTGTCGATCTCAGATGGCAGCAAAAAATTGAAATAGTTCAAAATAGAATGGAGAAGAATAAATTTACAAAATAATATTGCAATTGAAACGAGCCGAGTAGCCCATTCTCAAGTTCCACGACGTCAAACCTCTGGGATTATGTAATTTAACGAATTCCGGTGTGAAACTGATATTTTGAATCGTGAAAGCTTGCGAATAAAACCAGTATCAACGTTCAGAGGATTGATAGCATCTCGACAAAACATGCCAACCATCAAGAGAGTCAAAAGCATGTATCAAGTTTCTCAAAAAATATTTTATGGACGCTGCTCATTTAATTATCAATCATTATTATTAGGACGCAATCTATACAAAAAAATATAGCTGAAGAGTAAAGGAGCGTCCAAGCACTAGCATCCCATTTACCTTAATAGCCAAGTTTGGGAGGCAAAAGGAAGGGACACACATTTCCCAATTCGTGACCATACGGCAAGGTGTCCGGATAGAAATAATACCCGACGCAAGAAAGTAGTGTCTACAGAACAGTATCTTATTCCAACTGAAGTTCCATCTCCAGCATGAACAGACACGCAATACTTCACCCAGGGAGAGCGAGGCCGCCGTTTCATCGTCTGGGTCACATACCTGCACGAGAAAAGAATAACCGTTATGTTCAGCTTCAAATTTGTAACATCAATAGAAAGTCTAGGATTTATAGAACCCATGATTGCAGCAACGAAAATCAGTTGGAAACGGATCCATAATGGACTTGAGCAAAAGATGAATGAGTCTTAAACATAAAATTTAAAAAACCTAACCGTAAATTAAACTTTTCAGTTTTTCTTCCTGTGCTTTAATGGAATATGTGCTTTAATTGCTAAGAAATTAGAGTTGAGTAGATGAAAAATTTACTCACGCGATTGTAAGGTAGTGAATTACAAGGCAACCTGCGTCTGTGAAACAACGTTGGAGACAAAACGCGATGTCCTGAGGCACCTGGAACAAGTTTTGCGGCGGAGACACCGAGTGTCGGTTTCTGAAATTAGCAAACAATGCGGTACTCTTTAAGCCGGCAGCTCGAGACTCGACACTGCGTCTGACATACGAATCTCAAGAGAGGACTCTGTGACCGGCGCTAGGTCTCCTGTGTAGAGCTGTGTTCGCTATCGCAGCTACGGTGAGCCTTAGCGTGGGAAAGGTAGAATACGATATTTCATTCCGAGTGTGCCCACAACATTGTTTCTGCACAAGTCGCGACTCAGACAACCAGTATATGTGGTTTTCACTTCGACGGTACGACGACAAAAAAAGTTGTTTACCTGATAAAATTTGCTAAAATTTACTAGTTATTTTTTGTGTCTGTGAGTGAGAGCTAGTTGCAGGTTCTCTAACATAGCATTGGCAGTAACATAAATGTTTAGAATACGTGCGAACGTTGCACTTTATTCACTCTAATTAAATTACATCCTGTTGACATGCAATTCATATATTGATGAATTGTTGGGAAAGAGAGCTGAGTTTTGATTTGATGCCAAAGATTATCAAGTCGCAAAAGCTCGGTGACAACTAAGGAACAATTTCCAAAGCTTGACTATCATTACATTTACCGTACAATATGTAGCCGTGATGTTAGAAATCATCACAACATTGACTTTGCTTGAGCTTTAAAAACTGGAATCGTGACCAAGAGCGAAGCGCAATCTATGTCGCGAGATTGAGATGAAGCGAAGAGTTGTGTAGACAGGTGTCACCAAGGACTTGGACACTCAGGGCAAGGAAGAAAGTAGTCGTGAAATTTATGGTTGTTCAAAAAGAATTAACTTACGCACACATTTTTGGACGGTCACGGATGATTCCTCACTAGCCCCATAATCTTTTGGCTCGCTGAATTTTGAAAAAACTATCCAGGTCCAAGAAAATTGCTTTTGCGGATGATTTTCATAGAGGATGGAACATAAATTGAGTTATTTGCAACAATGCCATGTAAACAAGATTTAGTGTAAGAAAGGAAAGTCTTTTTTTTTACAAGAACAGTATCAACCGTTCAACAATAAATGATGTTCCCTAGTTTGAACAGCACTGAAATTTTTGGAAATAGATTTTTAAAATGGAGTTCCTATAAAATTTTGTAAATTGAATTTATCGTTCTGAAAACCAGATTTTCAATTCCTTCGTTACGCACTTAGCGACTGATAAGTATAAAAAAGACTAGAATCACACGCTCGTTAATTTGTATGAAATGACCAAGTACTAAAAATTAAAGGGCGAGAGAATTACGAACAACTTTGTCGCTAACTTGTAGGTGTATGGCTAAATCTCCGATAGATTATTAACCAGTGAAGTTTCATCATGGAGGCAGCGCGTAATCGTGTACGATTAAGGTTCGTATGACAGGTAAAAGATAGATTTTTTTATCCTCTAACCCAGTTTTGAAGGCTTTGTGCATTAGGTATGACATAACGGTAGGCGTTAGAATCAACAAAGTTTGCCAGTCTGCAAGGTCCGACACCGAGAATTCATTGGGTTGAAAAGCAGAAACGTTGGTCAGCTCATCAGACTCGAAATAAAAAAAATAACACGCATTGAACAGCAAGAATAGGCTGAAAAGAGCACAATCGGTTGATGAGCCTATGAGGCTGAAAAATTTTTGAGCCTCATAATTAAGTCTAATGGCCTGAATGGTCGAGCCTATTATATGAAACACACTAATAGAGTACTAATATTTCTAAGTTCCATAACGTTTCAGCCCAGAGACCACATTAGGCTCGAACGCCCATTAATATCTCCAAGTTTCACCGACAGATCTGCTATGAATGATATTACACCTAAAGAAAGTATCTCATCTGGTGTTAAACGTAGCCGAAATCTACGACTAGTTCTTTATGATATTTTAAAAATACACGGGATTGCTGTAGAACAAACTTTTGTTTTGTGCATCGTCAGGGAACCTGTAGAA
>JACJUY010000077.1:43499-63322 GCA_014220935.1 Platorchestia sp. MABIK
TAAAATTGGTGCTTTCAAGATTTCTTGGATGATGTACTCATAAACAATATTTTTTAAGAATACAACACAAGTTCGCAGTACAACACAATCCATTTTAGCTTGTTTTGTCTCTGTAGCTCTTCATTCGGTAAAAAATCTTCATGATGAGACATTATTAACGACGCTCAGACGTCCAAGACGCTAGAAAAAAACGATAATCACGTCGAACAATCAATGAAGCGATACTTGATCGCATTACCATGCAAATTGAGTACTTTCGGAGCAGGGACGTCTCAATCACAGAGAAAATATGTTCGTGTTTCTGAGGAGCCCTGAGACCAGCATCATTAACAGAGCTTTCACTGACAGGAATGTTGATCTGATACAAAAAATGTGCGAGACTGTCGTGAAGAAGGTAAGAGTTCGAGATGAACTTACTGAATAAAAACTTTGAATGTGAGAACACCAGTACTCGCACAAAAGTCAGCTCGGACGTCGCGAAGAAAATTTCAGTAAAGTGTGTAGCGATCAATCGAGTAAACAAAATTAGTGAAGGTATAGATGAGAAAGCTTAACACAAAAATTTGTTATTCGTGTCAGCGTAGAAAAAATACAGTACATATAATGCCAGTGAACACGCACTGCTTGAGTGCGTTAAATAAGGTTGATCTCGAAATAGAAATAAAGAGCAAATTCGTTTCATGATAAAAAAATAAACAGGGAGAGAATTAATTGTCAAAAATATGGTTAAAAGGAAATGAAGAAAACAGGTTAAAGAGAAGATGTAATGAAGCTATTTGCGCATGAGAAACACAATTCTAAATTTAATGACGTAAAGTTTGACGAATTGTGACGTAAAGTCAATCGCCGTGTTCTCGCGATTGAACGACTACCCTACTGAAAATTGTTTAATTTATAATAAATCTGTCATTACAAGGCGCCAGATTTGAGCATAGTAAATTGATCACTACACCCCACATAAAAATGAGCCGAGTTCTGGCACCAGCGGAGGTGTCCGTGCGGGGAGACCCGGGTTCGAGTCTCGGCGCTGGTGGCGATTTTCTCTGTTGGGTATAGGAGAAAAATTCTAAGCACAATACCCCTCTCTACCCAGGTGTCTGAAATGGGTACCGGTCTTTGACCGGGGGAAAGCGTCATGGCGTCCTGGTGTTGGTTCTAAGGCATTTGAAAAACCAATGTAAAAGGTGATATGTATCATGCTTCAATTGGAAATAAAGCATCCGTAGATGCCGATGTTGTTTGTTGTTGAAAGAAGAAAAAGGAAACTGGGTAAGACACTCGAGGAAGGAATTAGCCGCCCGTAACGCCAGCCTCATGAGCAAAGCAAAACGAATGCAAAAATACAGTTAAATCCAAAACCAAAGTCTAAAACGAATCGTAGATGCGTTGCAGATTCCGAGAACGGGGTAAGAGATATGAATTAGACCCGCTGCTTTTTAATAAACCCTTGCAGCTCCATGCCTTTCCGAGCCTACCACTGCATTATTAGCATACTTGTTAGGTGATGACTTGCTAGCCACGACAAAGACGATCTTAAGAGAGCGAAAAGAAGGGACCATTTGGATTAAACTTTGAGAACGGAGAATCTGAGTACAAGTTGTAATCCACACATAATAACCCTGCGCATAGAAACTGGACTTCAGGAAGGAGAAGGAAGAGAAAACAAAGAAGAGATTCCGAAGAAGGCATGAAGCTGAAAGAAACAAAGTGCTGATATGAAGAAAGGTAAATGTGCAGAAGTACTAACAATATCCTCCTGGGGCGCGAGTCCCCATACTGTAGGATAGACAAATTCAACTCACCGAAACCTGTTGTCTTTCTGATTTGTACATGCCGCCTAATGGGCCTCCCACTGCATGTTGCGACATCGAACACAGGTTCAGTAACAAAATGAAAACGTTTGCGACACAACTTCGCAAGTACTTCTCAGCTGTAATAGAAATAAAACGGTCTTTTGAAAGTGTTGACGACACTTGGAATTTTGCAGGGTAAGATTCAATTCGAAGTCTCAATGACAATTATAAAAATTTGTTTGTCTCTTGAAATATTGTTCATGAAATAAGTTTCATTTAAAAATTTAGCCGGCAAATATATTTTGAGCGAAGTTCTGTGAAATGAGATTCTTTCGAAATTGATGATTTTCCTTCATTTAAAAAATAACACGTAATTTTAATTACGGATTAAAAATTAATGACGTTCTAGAGGGTAGCAGAAGGAGATCCAGTCATCAATTTCCTCATCTGTGCAGAAAAACACGATGTCGGATTGACCTCAGTTGCAGTGGTACAAAATTGATAATTATTCGCCTAAAGTTTTCATGCATAGTCTACAGCCAAAATTCTTTACGGTCTGATGGAGTACCCAACAATCTGTGTGGTAATTTGCAACCATTCTCTGGAATTTCCATATCTGAGACAGAAAAACTGGCTAAGTCGCTTTGTATGAGAATGAGTTCCCAGAGAAATGAATTCAAACTGGCGAACGCTCGGGTCTGGCTTGGATAAACTAAACTTTCGATGTTATTTCTACGATTTAAGGCAGCTTTTCTAAGCCGAAATTCTCCGTTTCTTACTTACCTGAACTCAACCAAAACAAGCAGGCGTCTTATTAAGGCTTCAGATCGAAGAACGAGCCAACGCTCGCGTGCTGCTAAGCGAAACAGGGAATAATAAGCCGCTGCCTAGAACGAAATGGAAATTTCTGCCTCTTCAGGTACAACGTGCAAGTTTGCATCATTAATAACATATTGCACAGTCAAGGCAATAATGTTACAATTCACTGGCACTTTGACCAGGAAAAGTTTGAACAGCAATGGAAGAATATTATACAATAGCGATAATAAACCAAGAGCACAAGGAACATCAGCCGTGCATCTAAAATGGCATAATTCAGATTGATGGAAGCATAGAAAGGCTGTCCCTTAAGAGCACGTCAAAATGAGGTACTTTTCCATTAATATTGATGAGGCTTCTGAGAATAAGATAGAAGGAGGCAGGAGATGTAGCTGTCACTCGGCGCTGGTGAGGTAAGACGGAGCCTCCAGAGAAGAGCAAGCAGGTGTACAATGTGAAACCCGCATCCATGGCGTGTGGCGATGATGAAATGTTCTTCCCTTTTACTCCTCAACGAACGTGAAAATGTTTCGAGCCAATACGCACACGCTCTTGCAAGAGGACAGGGAGCAATAACGTCAAGCAATTACGCTTGTCTCGTGAAGTGAATGAACTTAGTTGCGACGCAAACGTGGGCTTGCAGAATTGTGTTCAACCAAATTCCAAAGGTTAGGATATGTTCTACAGTCAGTAAGTAATGAATGTTCTGTCAAAATTTCATGTTGTGTTTCAATTATCGTAAGCCTGAAAAGAAGCACTAATAACAATCAATATTTTTAAGCGGAAAAAATATTGAGAAATCTTTATGCCAAATTTACCGTTTCACAATATCTTCAAATTATCTACGTAGAAATTGTGCCAAAAGAGGAACACTGTTGTCAATCAATTGCAAGCATTTGCATGAATTCAGTCAACAGGAAATATAGAGAGAGATAGACTCTGCCCATAAGCAGGAAAAGTTGTCCGTCAAGACAGTAAAATTGTATTTGTTAGAACTGCGGAATTGTACGTGTTAGATCTGAGAAAACGAGTTCATTGGAACTGCAAACTTTGGACGACTAGGAGCTGTAAACGTCATTGCATTAACAAGGGAACAACAACATAATTTAGGAGAAAATACATTAACACATACTCAACTTGAACGACTTGAAAACAATGACTCAATGGAAAAATCCTAAATTGATAATTTAAACCAAATATTCTATACATAAATTTGAAAAGTCCTTCAAATAGAAACGGTTAAAGTTTTAAAATCTTCCAGGAGTAGAGTTCATATGCTGGGAAGATACGTCAATTAGCGCACTCCTAAATCTAACTACCTTGTGCTAAAATGCCGTAGTAAACGCTGGCAGAGGTTGAAACGTTGTTTTGAAGAAAGTTGCTTGTGTCATGTTTATTCCAATGGAAGTCTATTCCATATGAAAGCATTTTTTTTTACCTGAATGGCGGTAATGATGAGCGAGTTCATTACTTTCATTTCTGCTCAAGTGACACAACGCGCACTTATCTCGTGATATATTGCCATATTAGCTGATATTGACACATTGCCCTTCTCTCAGCGAGCACATAGTGCACAACGCTAGATTGTGTCATGGAGACGCGAGGTAACCATGCAGCAGATAATATAGGAGAGAAATACGTGCATTTAGGAGGCCGCACTAAATGATCACTACCTGGTATGTTGAACACTTTGAGATAACTTACGTGACGTCAGTTTATGAAGAGTGACTCGAGTTACGCAGAAAAGTGAAGGTTAACGACTCAAGTTTTAATTAAATTAGTAAGCACTAGCATTTTACGAACGTGTTATCCTCACTTGCAGACTGCTAAACATCTTTACGGATTGCTTTATTTTACGAACGAATTTTGTTTAAAAATATATCGTTTTTGTTCGACTCATGACTTAAGGACGATGAAGTGAAATGCAAGTTAATTAAATAGGAGAGTTTCTCCTTACTACTCCTACTACTTTCTTATCACTCATCTCCGTTTTCTAAGCGACTAAAGATGCTTTCTTGTCGTGTCCGAGTACTGCCCAAACCCGTACCAGGGGCCCTCCCAACCGTAGACGACGACAAACATCGGCATCTAACGATACTTTATTTTCAATTCAAGCCTGAAACATTTCACCTTCTACATTGATTTATCATAATGCCTTCTAACTAACACCAGGACGCCATGACGCTTTCCCCAGTCACGACCGGTACCCATTTCAGACACCTGGGTAGAGCGGGGAATTGTGCTTTAAATTTTTCCCCTATACCCAACGGAGAAAATCGCCACCCAGAGCCGGGATTCGAACCCTCGATGTCTTCACGGAAGGGCAGGTCCTAAAACCACACTGCTATGACGCAGAGTAACACTCTGCCATTGTGCTACGACACCGAGCAGAGCGTCCTGCAAGAAGAGTGATGATGAGCGTCAAATGAAGTACTTGAGACTTCTCCATAAACAAGACCGCACAAGATTATTTCGAGACGAGGTCCAAAGGAGCTTGATGTAAGAGGATGACTTCAATAACTTGCCCTAACGAGCCAAATTGAAAAGACAATTTCCCCGGAAGTCGCTCATTTTTACAAAGCCGTTCACGAGGGCCCAAAAGACATAATTTTTCTTGCCTTCCTTTGGCAGGGGCGGCTTTTTGGTCGCCTCTGGGCTGTATTATGGCGGATTATCGTCGTACTTTGCAGACAATGTGGCGCGGGCTTCACAAGAGAGGCCTCATTTTGGGGCGGCAGTTTCGGGCAAATCTTGGCTTAGATGGCGACGTCCTGAGCTCCGGGCTCGGCAGCTGGTGCAGCCGTGTCCATGCGGCAGCTGGTGCAGCCGTGTCCATGCGGCAGCTGGTGCAGCCGTGTCCACGTGGCAGCTGGTGCAGCCGTGTCCTCGTGGCAGCTGGTGCAGCCGTGTCCACACGGCAGGTGGTACAGCCGTGTCCTCGTGGCAGCTGGTGCAGCCGTGTCCACGTGGCAGCTGGTGCAGCCGTGTCCTCGTGGCAGCTGGTGCAGCCGTGTCCACGTGGCAGGTGGTGCAGCCGTGTCCATGTGGCAGAGGGTGCAGCCGTGTCCACGTGGCAGCTGGTGCAGCCGTGTCCACGTGGCAGCTGGTGCAGCCGTGTCCACGTGGCAGCTGGTGCAGCCGTGTCCACGTGGCAGCTGGTGCAGCCGTGTCCTCGTGGCAGCTGGTGCAGCCGTGTCCACACGGCAGGTGGTACAGCCTTGCTCATTTCCTCTGCAGCGTTCGTATTGCAGTTGTTAATAGCTTCTGAAATTCATACAGCTGCTGCAGCAGGTGATGCTCATTGTAGCTGCCACAGCTGACTTGCGTTGATTCAATTCTGGTCCACAAGTGAAGCGCTCTGCAAGCTCAGCCCGTGTATCTCGTACCCGAGGTGGTCTGGAGTACCGATGTCACCAACCGCAAAGATGCGACTTCTCAACATTGGTCGCTCAGCGGAAATGACAGCAGTGTTGCGACAACGATGGAGTCAAGCGTTACGCTAAGTTCATAATAGCGGGACAGTATTTCCAGTTAAGACAGACGTGTGCATGGCGCATTAAAAAATTTGGAATGATAAACACACAAAAAAGTTTGTTAATCGTGTCAAATCTAGTAAATAGATCGTCAAGACGACGTTGTACAAATAAAGATCATTGATGTTGTATATGATGAGATGATTACTACAAGATGATAAATTGCCGAGTACACTACATATGCGTTTGTTGCAGAAAAATCCTTTCGAAAACCTTTTTGATATTTTATTAAAATGCAAACGGTAGCCATACACGGCGGTTTGCGACACTCTCACTAGAGCGTGATAATGCAAAATTGTTTCCTTAATACTTCAAAATTATTCTTTTACACTTAAAACAGGATTCGTGGCACAGTTTAGAGAAAAATCACAGCAGTTTGTACACGCAACAAACAGCAATTTCCTGCAAGTAACACAACAAAAGAAACGTGCTTCAAAAGCAGGAGGAAATGAGTAAAATAAAAGTCAATAAAAGTCAAAGTTTGCCTCGCAGCAACTTTGGATACATGCAGCCAGTCTCATTTGGAGAGCGGAGACGATAAAAGTCAGCACCAAACAAGTAAGTCTCTCGAAAACATGTCTAACATTTCACCAAGTTTCAGTAGACGGAAATGGAAGAGCAACCAAAGCATCTTATCCTGCATCCACAAGTTACGCAGAGCAAGGGTTCATTTTCCATTTGAAATCGATACGACGGCCACGCGGCGAACAACTTTTTTCATTTGGCCGATACTGCCAGAAGTTTTGAAGGTTTATTGGCATGAAAAGCTCAAAGAACATTAGTCCGGGCTTCAGCAACCCCCGTATGGTTCCTGGGAACCAGCTGCAGCTCGGGGCTTGCAGGATATCACGTCTCTAAAACGTTATGCTACTTTTTTTTTGTGCTTATCCTGAGTGGTTGAGAGCGATAACGTGTGGTCATGATTTTGACGAGTAGTTGGGTACAAAATATTTTTAAAGCTGTAGGTGTTTATGAAATTGATGAGTAGTTGGGTACAAAATATTTTTAAAGCCATAGGTGTTTATGAAATTGATGAGTAGTTGAGTACAAAATATTTTTAAAGCTATAGGTGTTTATGAAATTGATGAGTAGTTGGGTACAAAATACTTTTAAAGCTATAGGTGCCTTTAAACGATTATGAGTTGGGTATATGATTTTTCTGAGCGATCAAGAGCTCATAAAATAGAAGAATGGCTGGGTATGTGATATTTTCAAATGCATTAGCGCTTACAAAATTTATTTGAATGGTTTGGTTCAAAATATTATTAACGACGAAGGTGTCTGCAAAATTAATTTGAAGTGTCGAATACAAGGTATGTTACACCGCACAGGGGTTGGCTAATTGAGAAAAAATTGGTCAGGTATTTTTGTACTCATTTTCTATTTTAAAAGGTGATATAATATATTAAGTTTTTAATAAGGTAATTTTATTTGTAAAGCATACATTACCGTATTGATAGTTCAGTTTGCATTCAGGTTAGCGATTTTTATCGGTTCCATCATCTATAATGAGTTTTTCGTGAAACCAGATCCGTTTAGAAAATATGAATGTGAGAATACGGTGATCCAAAGTTAAGTTTAAAGTATTGCATTGTATTTACTTGAAATTCTGAAGGCAATTCGTGAAGAAATTGCCCCTGGACGACACTGAACTACGCCACCGCTATACCGCACGTTGTCGAGGACAGATATTCAGTACCCCTTTTCAATAGAAGAAATCATGAAATAAACTTTCCGTTCAAAACCCTGAACTATTTCAATACAACATGCATCTCCATTCATGTTATAATTGTTCGAATATCTCACATTTGAATAAGCAAGTAGGTATTCCAACACGAAAGATTATTATAGAACTGATCATACGTCTGTGCAACAGCAGCATTCCGGCGCAACAGTTGTTCGAGTCCAAATCTTCGGTGAGCAAGACCTCACCATGACGAACGGCTTCAACTCCGCTGTATTGTCTCCTAAACGCTGTATTGTCTCCCAAATTTGAAGTGTCTTCCAAGACAGAAACGTTTCCATCCCGTTCATAGAGGGACGACCTCTTTGAGCAATGAATGGCGACTCTGAATTTTTGATACCAGACTGCATCTAGAAACTTATTCGTGGTCCGAATATTACCGTCTCTAGAGCATTCGACCCTGAATGTCAAAGGCCTGAAGCTGCCTTGGCAGTTTGCGGTGAGAAAGCAGAAGAGCTCCCGGACACACGCATTTGCTTGCCTCGCGTGGCAACTGCTGTTGCTACTCGCCAAAATCGGCTGGTTGATTTTAGACAGCAGGATTTAGTTGCGCCTTCCAGCCTGCAGAAATTTTACGCTGCTGGCAATCTGGTCGTAAATTAACATGATATTATTGAAATTTGAAACAACATCGCAAATACGCCAGCTTGATTAGAGCTGCGCATATTCACGTGAATTTTACCAAAAACTCGATGTCTAAACAGCCTCAGTATAGATGCGCTAATATGTTGGGCTGAATAAAAGTTCCTCGTAAATTACTGTACGCCTGAGTTGGGTGGAGAAGAGTTTGTAGTTATGTTTGACTTTGTTTTGCCTCGCAATTCGCGCACAAAACCTAACAAATCACAATATTTTGCAGTGATTTCAAGGAAAACGCACGGCACCAGCCCAACCAGATCGATGAACTTTGCACATCATCAAAAGGTAAATCTGCACACGAAAAAATGTGCGATAGTTTTGAGTCGCGCGCAAATGAAGGGTGCATGAACGCTTTAATGCGACGGTCAAAAAAGCAGAATCCTTGTTCGGCAACGAATTGAAACGCTTGCAATTGGCGCCAGAAGTTAGGCTAGTGACGAGGCGTCTGAATTAATTATGTAATCGGAAAGCAAAACAGGATTTCATAGGCAAGAGTGCAGTTTAAGCTATTTAGAATTAAGGTGATGACTGAGGAGGTACAGAAATGTTTGCTGTTGAAAAGGAAGCAACGAACAAATTTAATTACAATTAATATGCCAAATTTGAAACGCATTTCATTGATCCAACATACTCATAAAAAGAAAACAAAAACCGTACTGTCAAGGTAAGATGTACCTTTACAGATACCACCATTTTATTGATAACGATGGCTCTTTTCTTTACCATTGAGATGGTGGTACCTGTGAAGGTAAAAATCCGTCGGAAATCCTTCCCTTATTCAAGGTTCGCCTGTCAGCGAGTATCAGTTGAATGGACAAGCAGAAACTGAACCTCCGGCGACGGAAAATTTATTCTTTTACGTGCGCAATTCGTACGCAACAAATTAAAATAAACGTGACGCACAATGTTCTCACGGGACACGTAGCTTATCTGGTGCGTGATGCTTTTGCGAGGCATAAAATTCTCACTAGAACTAAGTTTTTACGACGTGCATCTATGAAGGAAGAATTATTTGGAGAATAAACTCTTTACTGCAGCACAAACTCCAGCACTGTCACAAATTTTGCACTCTGAGCGGAATTTCCACGAAGCTGAAGTTCCAATGGGCTACGAGACCTGCACGTGGATTAAGCTTTCGAAGGAACAAAAAAATCTTTTGTAAAGAATTCTCCAGGAAATAAATATGTTTGCGGCGCGTGGGCATCGTCTCAGACACAGCAAAAACATGTACTTTTGAACCCCGCAACCTGATCGTGTGAGATTTTCCGTGATTCTTGAAGATAAGACTCGTAACTCACGAATGACTCGCATCAAAGACGAGCCAAGTCTCTCCTGCAGAAAACAGGCGAGTTAATAGGGAGGCAGCGCTTAGCTATCTCTCGACTTCGACTGGTTTTCGAACACATCTGAGATTTTGAAGACCTTCCAACCACTGCGAGATGCGGGACACTCGCTGACTTTTCCCCGGTACTTTCTGCATTGCACATCTGCTTGTTCTTTTGTTCTATTCCAAACCTAATGCTTTCATGTAAAATGTTTAATTTGAACACGCTTTCCTGGGACTGACTTCTATGGTTTTCTTGGCACGAATTTCGTGCAGACGCGCAGCTCAGCGGTGTCATGTATTTTTGCGAACAAATATTTGAGCAACGATAGAAAAATAATTTCCCCTCAGGCTAACTGAAGCTAGAAGTGAGCACGTATGTAGATATGAGTTAGATTAGATGTTAGTTTAAGCCACCCTAATCACAACAAAGGCGTCCCAAAGAGGGGAAGGAGGAAAGCACCGCTTGGTGTGGATCGACTTAAGGGAACGCAGAACCTATGCACATGGTGTATAGAAACAGTGAGTTGAGAAAGAAGTTTATGAAATAAGATAAACGTTGAAGAAGAAAGTAGTAGGTGCTGAAAAACAAGATAGCAGTGAACCAAAAAAGATGGTCCGTAACGAACAAAAAATCGGTTTTATTTCAACGAAAAGGAGACCTACCTAATCTTAAGCTTGAGACCTCACATATTCCCCTTGGAAGTGTTAATTCCCATAGATACCCTGATTTTTACCCCTAATGGGTCTAGATACGAGTACACGCACGCACTGACTGCTCCATAAAATCAAGACCTAACGTCAGTACCGGTGAAATGGGACGGCGTTCACAGGGCATCACTGCTCACATCACGAAGATGATGACGATGCTTGTTCACAACAGCAGAGAAGTGTCCTGCGAGTTGAGATGCTAGAGCGCGAATTTGAATAGCAAAGTGAGTGAGCTAGAGGTTTTCGAAGCAAGTGAAGCTAACCCCTTGCTTAGCAGGAAGGAGTTTTAATAACTCCCCTTTACCTGTAATATGTGTCATTCAGAGTGCAACGAGCAGACTCATCCGAAACATAACGTATCAAAACATCCACAGATAAGTTTCTACTCATATTCAGAGAGCTTATCGGCTGTAAACGAATTCAGTATCAAATATACTATGAAAAACAGCACAAATTCCATTTGAAAATGAAACGCTTCCTGGAAGTAAGTAGTAGGTTAAGATGGATTAGTGTGCAATGCCGCTATAGCGGTTCGCTGAACGTGTGAATAAAATGGAAGTAAAATGTGTCCATTGTACTACACTTAACAAACTATCCACCGCTATGTCATTTGTGGTAAATAAATAATTTAAATTGTCGAAGTTGTTCAAAAGTGAAATGAAGTGCAGGTATTCTGCACACACTGCTATAGTGGGGGCCGGGCTGGAAAGACCAATCCAGAAGAAGCATTTATAAGACTGTCCAACCTAGCCGGCTCCTCGGGAGTGTGGCTGTGCGCTATCACACCTGCATCTGAAGCACAGAGTCATGGCCGTTGGAATTTATTGAGAGGCTGTGCTGGCCAAACAAGCAAAATAAAAGAAGCAAGATTAGAGAGAGCATTTTTGCTGCCGAACGCCAGACAGAACGCGCAAAAATGTGTGAAGTCTGATATGGCGAAAATTATAAAAAAGAATTATACAACAATGACAGCTGAAGCTGAGCTAAAGATGGATAGCTGATATCGCGGATCTCATTTGTGTGGCAATTAACTTATCAAGAAAAAATAATGCAAAGAATATTCTAAGAAGTATTCGACTTGTAAGTTTCAAGTCTTGGCAAATATTCCACAAAACGGAGGAAACTCGTCAAATAAATTTGAACAGAAATTATAATTCTAGAGTTCATGAACTTAAATCAAAAAATAGCTAGAAGACTTGTAGTATAGAAAACAGCACAATAAATCAACCGTGGAAATTGAATCGAGGCAGTTGAAAGGAATGTGAAGTTCAAAAATAACTAAAAGAATGGCATATCACTCTCGAATAACAAGATGCACAATTTTGTGAAGAAACAATGCCAAGAGACGCACAGACGACGGAACGCAGCTAGTGTCAGAAGGGAGCTACCTTTAATCTCCCAGCTAACGAAGTCACTCACGGCCCCCGCAAAGGGGGTCCAATTCACGAGCAAACTACAGAAATTCGCTCAAAATGTACCCGTCTTCAACACATTTGCGGCACCGCAGCTGGCAGCAACATGGGCGATTATGGCGAGTATTTCTTGACATTGACAGTCAGGGTTAGTACGAGCATTATTTCTGGAGCACAGAAATCAGAAATGAAACGGAAATTATTTCAGGAGCACAGAAATCAGAAATGGAACGGAAATTATTTCAGGAGCACAGAAATCAGAAATGTTATCGCAAATATTTTTGGAATGCGTAAATCATGAATATTAAGGTAAGGATATAATCAAAATGGATAGCACATCACCAAATAAACCCGAAACCAAAGTTTACATATTGTACAGTGCGGTATAGTTTGATGCTAATTACGAATCCGCAAATTCAGCCCAAATTTAAAGTTATTCACTCCACGAATTCAATCTATATTTCTAAGAAAGTTTTCATTCTTCACTGAAGTTGAGATAAAACAACCAACTTACCCAACAGAGATAAACAAGAAGCTCGGTTGAACACATCTACTTTTCGAGCAGCAGCAAGAGCTCAGCAGGTAGACACGGCGGCATTCAAATCCCGTTTCGTGAGCAGAGATTGTGGGAAAGTGCACAAAATCCATTCCATGAGTACGGTATCGAAATTTCCCCTAGCGTTATCCCACACATTTTACCAGCCTCATTTTGCGCAGGTAATTCCTTCATTTCGAGTCATATATTTGAAAAGCTGCAGACAGCCTCCAAGACACGAGCGATGTCTTCACACGCGCACAGCAGCAAGGAAGGAGCGTAACGATGCTTCGCGGCGAATTACAAGCAATCGACATCGCCACAACGCCGTGTTTTGTGAGAAGAGACGACGAGAACGGCTTCCGTAGGTCTTATTAAAAGTAGAGTCAGCGTACGCGCAGATCATTATGTCCCGTAGAAGTAACGAAGTGTTCAGTTAAATACGTTTAATAATAACTCTACCTAAGTGTTGCCTCTTACTGGAGGATAGAATTTCGTACTGTAAATGAGCCAACACAAAGCGAATTTTCAACAGTGGAACGAGTATAAAATAATTAATGCCGACGTTCTTTATTTCATCCATGACTAACCTATCGGGTAGGTATACAAAACACACACAGAATTGATCCAGTAACTCAAAGGGTACAAAAATAATTCCTGACTACTTTATTTGGTTGAATTTTCAGAGTAAATTTTTACCTATCATCATTATTATTATTATACAAGAAAGTTTTAGCCTCCCTTAACCACGACAAAAATGTTCTAAGAGAGGAAGGAGGAAGGCACCTTTTAGTATGCAGTTGAGGGAACGCGGAATCTATGCACAAAGTACACAGAAACAGTAAGCAAAGAAAGAAGTTCATGAAACAAGAAAAAGTTGAAGAAGAAAGTAGTAGGAGCTGAAAAACAGGACAGCAGTGAACCGAAAAAAGGTGGTCCGTAACAGAACAAACACCTATTTTATTTCAACGAAAAGGAAGCCTACCTAACCCTAAGCTCGGGCCCTCACATAGTCCCCCTGGGAGCGCTAATTCCCATAGATACAAGAGTCGTATCCCCCTGGGGGTTTTTACCTATTATCACCTAGCAAGACAAAAATACGTCATTCTGGTCCAGTCACACGAAGGTAGCGACAGACTTGGAGCAGCACATGATTTACGAAATAAATTTTTGTGTAGAAATTTCATTCCAGTGAAATTTTCGTCACACAGTTGTAGATTATAATCTATAAATCAAGTTAAGGGTTCAGTTGAAATCAACGATAGTCGAACCTGAAATTATCACAGTCATAAAAATTCATCCCTTTTATTAAACGAGTATCTAAAATTTCAAATTTAGTGAAAATACATTCCAGACTGCACTCGAACTTCAGTCAATTCAGGCATAACCAACAAAACCCCACTTTACCATCTACCAACGAAATCCTACACTGAGAGCAGCATCGCCGCTGCAGACTGCAAGCCTAAAACTCCTTTAAACTGCGAGCAAAACATTTGCTGGCGGGTTCGTATAGAAACAAACTTGGAAAAAGCAACTCTGGCTTGGAGTTGACCGAGTCCGGGCACAAACTAGCTCTAAGCCCTTCTTTGACGGCCTCGTAGGCTTCGGGGCAATAATGAAAGCAAGGGCTCATAAGACTGGTGACGCATTGCCTTTATTAGCTCACGAATATGCAATATCAAGGCCGGAGAAATAAAAGTAGGCTCAAGTATACAGCCGTGGGCTTGAGTCAAGGATTTGATGAGGGCAGACCAGGGAATGTCAGCGCGCCAGCCAAGGAAGGTCGAGAAACCCGTCGGCGCTGCCAAAAAAGCTGCAATATATAATAGCTGCTTAGCTCTGTTATTATGTTTAGTTAGATTTGCTGGGGCAAACACTTCCATCAAAAGCTATATTGTCAGTGCTCTGCATGTTAATTCGTTCACGAGAAGTATCTGCATAGAATAGAACCTCTACACACATGCCGTATGGGTGGTGGTGTACGTGGCTGTATTTCATTGGAATGACAAGCTATTCCAAGCATTTACTCTCCGTCCTGATAATGTTGCATGCACGAGTACAGCTCAGGTCACATAAAGACATGCTGTCACACAAATATACGTATATGGCAACGTTGCCGACTGAAAAATTGATGGTTTTCCAAGTATCTGACGCCCCCAACATAGCTGGAAACTCCATAATTTCAAAAACATGGTTCCTATGTTGCGTGCGATCGATTTTTTCTTTACTGAAAATTCATGAACGTTGGTGAGAGACACGTTTTCTATTGACGTTGTCGGAGTTGTTACAGAATTACACAGAAATATCTGCCCTGGTAGTGGAGCAAAAATGTGGAGAAATCGAACGCACCATATCGATTTTCAGGTGAATTGAATTTAGTACTAGTAAAACATCTTACTTGTGCGGAACTTCTTAATGAATAAATTATTTACTTACTATGCACAAACATGGGAGTCAGAAAACGAACGTCAAGTCATTTCATGAGAAAATATGTACAAAATAGGACTTACGTGTCCTAGCGCGAGACTTTTAGACTTCAATTTCTTTCCGCGCAGACATGCATTCCAAAGTTAAGAATCTTATACTCAGAGCGTGGGAATTTTCCCTGTAAATTTGCAAAGGTGTAAGGTACACTTCAAATAACGCGGAAGCAAAATAAATAAATTAGTAAATAAAATAGTAAATAAAATAAATACTAAAAATAATTGAAGCATTTCAAAATTCCTGCTTTCGACAGCAAAGTTCCTTCTAAGCTCACAAGACTGAACTGAACCGCACCAAGAGACGTTCATTGTAGTGTAATTGAGAATAAGAGCTGTCGGTACACTGCACTCGCCCGTTCACTGATTAGCGAGTTCTGCGAGACCGGCTTTGAGCAGCTGGCAGAAATGACCCACAGAGTTGTATTAAACTTGCAGATTTATGGCCTGAATTTTAGGGAAGAGAGGCACAGGTTGAGGAGTTGCTGCTTCATTATCGTGAGCCTCGCACAAAAGTGTCGCTCAGAACGAGCCCTAGAGCGCAAATAAGGGCAAGTCATCATCAGGGCGGGCAAACCCTGACGCAAATTGGACTAGGAAGAGGATCAGGTGGCCCACCGACCTACGCTGAATAGTTCCGAAACTGCACGGAGTATGAACGCTTTCCAGGTGCTTCTGAAAATGCAATGGATTACAAAGCGAGCGTATCAAAAGAAATGATGAAGGAATACGAGTTAATTCTTCAGTGGATTTAGATTTGGAACTTCTTGGGGAGGTCATATTACTGATAATTGAAAATTATGTTCATATCTTTTCGCAGTAAAAACTGTACCTTTGCTTTCTACAACTAGTCTGGTCTATTGAAATGAGATTCTCATCTTGAAGACAAAAATTGTCTTATGTATGTTTAAGTGAAGTTACGATTAATGTTAAAAAAATATTACATTAGATTTGAGTTGGTTTAGGCCTACTTGACCCCAAAGAAGGTGTTACCAAGAGAGGAAGGAGGAAAGCCCCATAACGTTTGATGTTGAGGGAAATGTAATTCTATGTGCAAGGTGTGTCCCCGATACCCTGACCATGGAAAGAATAAGATTGAAATAAATTGGTGAAATGAGATAGAAAGTGAAGAAGACAGAAATAGGGTCTGGAATGAGAACAACATTGAACAGAAGATGGTACGTAGCCTATTATTTTTCAAATCAAATTACGCTATTATTAAACGCCTATTATTTTTCAACAAATTGAAGGTCTACCTAACATTCACCTAATGAAATAAATACCCATTTCACGAAGGACCAAGGTTCTATTCGTTAGGAGATCAAACTCCAGGGTAAAAATTTGAAGCTGAATTCAAAAAGAAGTTGGCAGTGCACTCATACTTGTACAATGAAGAAGAAACAGTGCAAAGCGTCACTCCTCAGATAGAAATGGTTCACAGAGAAAAATTACTCAAATAGTATCACTTGACGATGCTTTTCCGAACCTGATGCAATAATTACAGCAGGTGCCATGTATGTGTGTTTTGCCAGAAGCACTGGACCACATGGCATCACAAAGAGACCACATGGCATCACAAAGGGACCACATGGCATCACAAAGGGACCACATGGCATCACAAAGGGACCACATGACATCACAAAGGGACCACATGGCATCACAAAGGGACCACATGGCATCACAAAGGGACCACATGTCATTACAAAGGAAGAACTTAAATAAAAGAGATCCGAGCAGCGACAGAGCAACTGCCGTTGTAAATCCTATTCGTCAGACAGCCTCGTAGTAGAGAAAAGATACTCCAACGAAAAATGTGTCTACGTCACTATTTTCTTAAGGGTAAAAGTTTATCATCGTCGATGGGTTACACCTGAATAAGTTCTCTGAGAGAATGAACCTTTCACTTTCCACACAAAGCACGGAATGTGAACAACAAAGAGTAACTCGGAGCAGCGGATTCCATTCGAGTAAAATATAATGCAAAGAAAAATAAAGCTGAAATTAATACAGCTGAAAAGAAAACTTTAACATCGCTTTGTTGCTGACATCTGCTGGCAGCGTCCACCAGCGCCAGAGCCCTGCGTTCCTCTGAGACTGCAGTGGAGAAGAAATCCCACTCATTTGCATTCGTCCAATTTGATTCCATTACAGCCGCTGGAACCTAATAAGTTTTCTAGCACAATTCTTTTCTGAAGTGCGAGAATCCATCCACTCGCATTTGAGTTAAATAGGGAACTTCAGTTTAACTCATCTCGGTCAACGTGTTAGGTGTGTCTGAGACCTTGAGGCGAACTAAATTTGTTAAGCCCTTTTTGATTTGCAACCGTTGTGAACATCGCGTGTTTGCGCGACTGTATGCGGTAAGAGTGATACGATAAAAACATTACGTATCCAGCACCCGAAGAAGCTGTTTTTCAGCTTTACTTGAGCAATAATGAAAAACCAATGCCTCACGGGGGAAACGTACTTTGACTTTTTATCATCATTCAAGTAAAATTTGTAATTTTTAAATCTTCCGCAGAGGTCTCCCACTGCGCCAAAATTTCAGGGTCTAAAATGAGCACCAGCATTCAGAGCGCACGGCGCGGACGACCTAAGATAAACTGCAGTGTATACGTGGAAGGCTATCCGGGCTTTCTGCTTCATTTATTTTTATGTAATTTTAAGACTAAAAAGGGGGCAGAGAGGGTAATAAAACGAGTTTCAGTGAAACCGTTTCGGCATCTATTTATGCTGCTCAGGTTTGCATCGAACACGGTTCGAATTCCATCAAACGTACTTCTAATTCTATTCACACTCAGCAGCTGTTGAATTTTCTATCACTCACCGCTGACCTTCACTTCAGTCTTCGATATTTACCTCGCCTAATGATAAGCGCAATTATTTATTCTCTGAGCTCTCTCATAGCGGAAAAAATTCAATATTTCATTGTGAAAACATCACACCTAGATCTATTCAAGTTGTCGAGAAATTTCCGTTAAAGTAAAACTTAGCGAAGAATTCAAGGGCGAAAACAAAATTTTCTTTTCACCTCAAGAAATCAATTGCACCTCAGAAATTCATCTCAATTCAGCACCGATGTTCACAACAGAAGACATTCCCTAACACATATTAACCACATTTTTCTTCACCCACAAATTATTTCATTTGGCGTGAAAGACCATCTAAAGTTGAAGCTTTTATAGCTCAGTGTAAAAAATTAAGTACCTGAACAAAAGACTTTTCATGAGATCCCGAGGCGAGGAGAGAGAGGGGCAGGCAGGGCTGCTTTAGAGGTCATTGCTGGGGCAAATGAGCTCTCACGGCCCACCGAGTAACGCTAGTCACCTGCAGAAATTAAAATAAACCCAAAATTGGACCTTATAAATTCCCGTGCGCCCCTCTGCAGCAGCGGCCTTGACGGCCGTTGCAATGGCAGCAGTAAAAGCAGTAATGACAGTGGAAGCAATATGAGCAGTGGAAGCAAAATCAGCAGTGGAAGCATAGTAAACAATAGAAGCCATAGAAGCATTGAAAACAATTTAAACACTGTAAACAATAAAGACAGTAGCAGGAATAATAACAATAGCAGCATTAATACTCGATGGAGGAACAAGAATAGTGGTAACAACAGTAATTGTTAATTAAAGCAGAAACAGCAGCAACGACAACAGTGGTAACAATAATAGCCACAGCTACAATGGCAGTAACAGCAATAGCAGTAAGAACTGAAGACATAAACATAAGAGCAGCATTGTGAAGCCCTTGCAGCAGCAGAGCGGTGAAGACAAAGAACAAAAGGGCGACGAAACGAAGTCGTCACGACTTGCATGTTTAGGGATGTTTGATTGTAACTTGCGATAATACCAATGGGTAAAAACCTGCAATGAAGTTTTCTGTGCAATTTACGAACAGATTTTAAATTTCGTAAGAAAGAATACAAAGCGGAGTTGATCTGGGAGCAAATAGTGCGAATTTTGACGTACTTCCCATACAGATTTCATAAGTTCATTTCAAGCAAATAACAAAATCAAATACAAAAATAATTTGCGTGCTCAGTGATAGTTTGAAAAACGGGTCGAACTTTTACTAATTAATATTATCTAATACAACGACGTTCTGAAGCCAACCATAGTCTTTTCAACTGGGAGAAAGTATGCCTGCTTGGATGTCGAAACTTGAAAGATATACTTTCAAACTCGCCTGTGACAATATACAGCTTGCGACAAATAAATCATCAAACCTGAAAACTTTCAAATTTCTTTGCAATCAAGCAGAAAGACTTGGAAAATTTCCTCAATATTACGAGATGTAAAGGACCAGCCATATGTTGACTGGAGAACTGATAATGTTGAAAGAGGGATAAAACCATAATTTGAACATCCAAAATAGCTGGAAACATCCAGCGCGTAACACTCGTATACGTGAAACGAAAGGATTGCCATCGCTCTCGTTACAGTGAGTTACTTAACTTTTTGAACCGTGATGATGGCTTGAGGCAAAAGTTTGAAGTCATGTTTTATCAAGAGTGTTTGCCGTTTTACGCTTGTTTCCTATTTTCATTTTTATTTTGAGAGCCTCAACTCCCTGACGATTTTCATCATTTCTAATGATGTTCTTGAGAAATTGTACGCACGGAATGTGAGCTCACTGTGGAAGTAGTTACGCATTTCATTGCAACAATGAAATGTTGACGGCAAAACTAACCCTAAAAATATTCTGAGATGTTTCCTTCATTAAACATCGTTACAACATTTCATTAGAAATTGTAAGCAGCAACACAAACTGAAAAAGTTGTCACGAATTTCCTTTGCTCATTATCCTATATTTCAGAACATCGCACAGCATTTTAAG
>JACJUY010000077.1:63646-85109 GCA_014220935.1 Platorchestia sp. MABIK
GTTTTCTTTCTTTCTTTCTTTCTTTTCATATACATGACAACTAGCTTACAATAATATTAACGACTTCGAGACATTTCCTTAGAGGAACACAAGAAATGAAGGGCGTTGAGACTCGGGACACTACGTAAAGTTCTTTAAAAAGACAAAGCCTCGGTGCGCAGCGCCAGAGCACGCAAAGTACATAACAAAAGTGGGACGCCACCTGGTTGCCGCGGTGTTGGGAGAAGGAATTATTGTCTCGTTCAGAGTGTTTGTTTAGTGGTGGAGCGGCAACACTGTTGTCTTGAGGAGCACATGCCTTTGGTTGGGGGCCCGCTGCAGACCACCAAACAGCGCCGCCACGCAGCTACAGGGCACGCAATTACAGGCGCATCGTCAAGCGTTCCATCGATGTTGATGGCAGTGAAAAAAGCTAAAATAATTTCATGCATTCGACGAGATGACTGTGCTGCTATAAATGCATAAAGCAAGGTATTCTCTCATAGATATCCACGTTTCTAGGTTGAGACATCAAATACGAGTATGCGACTCAAGTAGTTAGAACGTGAACACCATAATTGTGATAAGGAAATTACGAAACTCCGAGCAAATTTATGTAAAAAAGCCATGAATGCACAGTAGGTGAATAATGGGATTTAATCACTGAGAGCACATATTTCCTCATGCATGACAAAACCTTCTGCAGAATGGCAGAATCTGCCGTGAATTGCAGGTAGGATGGGAGTAGAGCACGGCAGCAGCAATAACTTCTCCAAAAGTTTTCCCCGTTTTATTCTCAAAAGCCATTACATTTTGAAAGATCACAAATAAATCAATTTACATCAAAGAAAAAGACTCAAGAGGCATGAAATTGAATCTTATACTTCCGAATCACCAGCTTTAAAAAAATTGGACGTCCCTGTCAAACCAAATATGCTCGCACATTGAGCTGCGATCCTCGCACCATAATGGCACTTGTTCATCATCAGGTGCCAGGTCACTCACGGGCAACGACAGCGCTGTGCAGCCAGCGCAAATGCTGTTGGTTAACAATTGTTCATTTCTTCTTCGCAATGAGTAGCACATACATACAAAAGTTGATAAACCATGGAGTACAACTTTTGGTAATATTCCGACCAAAAAGCGTAAAAAATGCAAGCAAGTTAAAATCAATCTGTTGTGCTGCAGCATTTGACCTATCGCTGTGTAAGTGCCGAAAAATTGTCATGTTACAAAGTAAATTCTTGAGAAAATCGTGCCTGAAATGAGCAACTAGATATTCTGATATAGTATGTGAACTTGCTCGGGTTAATTAAATAAAAATGTGAATGCAATTTCCAAGAGTTTTGAGCGTTTGTGAAAGAAGTAAGTTTTAATTACGCTAGAGAAAACGATTATGGCTCTAATTTGCTCTGGCCAAAAACCAGTTATGAAATTAGTTTGTGTCAAGCGAGAAGGCTCAAATATGCTCGATTCCACGGCAAGGATTTGAAGAAGATTCAGAAAAAATTAAGAATTAAAATGAGCTGGTACGGAAAATGCAGGTTCAAAGGAGCATGTTAAAAGTACTTTCAGCTGCAGGACATCAAGTGTTGCTTTGCATTAAGATATAAAAAATTGCTCAGCCGTAGTGAGTGGCTTCCTAACTTATTCGAGGCCGATCGAAAAAGCGATGACTGAATTGAGGATTAGCGCAGAACAAATATAAAAGCATTTAAATACTTTTCAAATCAGTAGCTAAAAAGAGAAAGAACCTCATGAATATAATTCATAGCCTCCCATTCGTAAATAATTCTCGTTCGAATTTGCAACATGACATAACGTGTCAAAGAAGTTCATTTGAGTACATGTATGAAGAGTCGTTCCATTGTCTGGAGAACATAGCAGCAGTTCCGAATCAATTAGTCTCTTCAATTGAATGTTTTACCAGGTAGGAGTAAATAGGAAAAATAGTATCGTAAAAAATAAAATAGTAATAGTAAAAAGGAAAAATAGGAGTAAATGGATGGTAAAATGGAAATGGTAAATAATGAAGGATGTTCAGTTGACAGCATAGATTGGCAGGCACTCCATAAACCTCCTTTTCAACCACTGTACAATACATGTGCCAGCATCAACTACAGGGTGCGTAATTAAGGCGATAGATTTAAGATTATAAGTTAGTCGAGGAATTACTCACCACAATTAAGGCGATCCCAAGAAAGGAAGGAGAGAGGCACCATTCAGCGTGGAATTAAAGGAGTGGGGAACCAGCATGAGATGTTTTCCCACATTCGGTGCTTAGAAACAGCACGAATGAAAAAAATTTAGGAATAAAAGTTAAAGAAGAAAGAAAGAAATAGGGACTGAAAGAAAGAAGAGCAGTTAACCGAAAAAGATGACCCGTAACCAAATAAGAAATTTGCCTATTCTATTTCAATATAAGGAAGGCCTACCTAACCTTCAGCTCGGGACCCCACATATCCACCCTGGGCATGCAAATTCCTTTGAATACAGTCGTTGTATTTCCTGAGGGGTGTGTTATTGCGTTAAGATTATGAGTAAGTTTAAGCCTCCCTAACCGCAACAAAAAAGAGCGTATCGAAGAGAGGAAGGAGGAAGGCACCTTTTAGTATGGATGATAGGGAATGCAGAAACTATGCAGAAGGGGCATAGAAACAGTAAGTTGGGAAAGAAATTCATGAAACTAGATAAAAGTCGAAGAAGAAAGTAGTAGGTACTGAAAAACAAGGAAGCAGTGAACCGAAAAAGGTGGTCCTTAACACAGCAAAAAAAAAAATTAATACAACAAAAAGAAGGCCTACCTAACTCTCACCTCGGCTATGTTATTGCGTACCCTGATGCTTTTCCTGGGGTGGCCATCAAGAACGATTGGCATAACTTTGTACAACCTTTACAAGACAATAGCTGTCTACAACATTAATGGAACAATATCTGAAAGATTCCACAGCAATCAGAACTTCTCATCAACAGTGATAGAAAATTTCCTTATCCTCATTTAATTTCGCAACCGGATCCCATATGAAGATCAACAAATTGCTTCAAACCGACGGCTGAGAGAAGTTTGACCTAAAAGGGTTTTGTATCTCGTGAAGATCACCTCATGCTGAAATCCTGTCTAAGAAAGTACAGTTAATGGCAAAGTGGAATGTGGTTCGCAGATGCCTCAGAATCGAAACATCGACTCTTTTATAAAATAAGAAGAGGAAATTGAAGAAAACAGCGGCTCAAGTTATGGCAAATTTTCAAGAGTTAATTAACCCTTACACAAACCCAACGGACGTCTTAGGTGTGAAACATGAAACAAATGTTGTGTAAAAATGCTAAGAAACGACAGTCCACAGACTTGCTAGATCCAAAATATGTATTTTATTGAGGTTAAACACATACTGTTGAGGCGTACAGTTTGCATAACGTTCAAAAAATTTCGACAGAGACTTAACAATACCTCATTTTTGCAAGTTGAAACCATGAAGCCTTAACTTAAATCAATACTTATCCGGTGGTGTTGCGGTGACCTGACATTCCTAGCACTTACTACAGCATGAAAATATTTCAGAAGACATTTTGATATCTTGGCTACAGCTGAACTTGGCTCACTAGCACACATTTTAATACGTTTATCAACGCATTATCTTTGACGCTTGAAATTGAGCCAAAAACAGACTTACGATAACAAGACGTTTAAACTCTGCGATTAATTTATTACTATATTAATAACTTGTTTCCCTTCCTGAAAGCCTAAGCCAAAGAGCAAAATATAAGGAGATAATTGAACACTTTATCGACCTCAAAGACCGGCCTGAGCGAGAGGAAGGGCCAGATCCCGCGGTCTTGGCAAGCATTGGTTGTAGCGGCCACTAAAGGGTTTAGCAAAAGTGCATTATATTTGGCGAAGGCGGCGCCGTGGCTGCCAAAATCGGCCGGCAGAGGACACGCGTAATGCATTGTTAGCAACTCTGCCAACTGGGTTAGTGTGGCTCGGTGTTTTGTGTTGCTGTCGGCAGCTGAGACCGGCCCCGGGGCTGCCAATACGGCATGTCGATGGGAGGCGCTGTGGGAGCAATCTCCGCGCTAATGCCTTCCTTGGTGGCCTTATTTTTTGACTATTGACGGAGGATCTGAGGTAGCGAGGCATCCCATCCTTTATTGTGCAGGTGAGAGGAAACTAAGGTAGTTCCAGCAGGTCAGTAGCACGGCGAGCTTTATTCTTCAGTGTTAACAATGCCAGAATTGATTTAATGCTCTCGTAAAGAAACGGGTGCGTTTCTAAACTATGACACTGAATCTTTCTGGAATTAAACTAAGACTGCAATATTTTGCTCTTAACGTGCAATATTGGAGAAAAAGTACAGTGAAAATTCAAGTTAACGTTTACCAATAAGCGAACTGAAGTAGCTAAAAATGTTAATTAAATATTTGAAAAATTAAATAAACAGAAACGTCAGCAAGATCAAGCGGTGAATGGGAAAAACGACACTCGCGTAAAACAAAGTTCCATCGTTAAAACACATTGTGAAGATTTTCTCATTTTTTCCGTATAATTCTACCTTCTAAAATTATGCCCAGCTCAATATAATCAGAACAATTGCAAATAAACACGTATACAGCTCAATACGAACAAAACAATTGCAAATGAGCAGGTACAGCTTCGCTAAAGTTCTTAGACACGAGGAGGAGTTGGATGACTGGCATCCGTCCCCCGCAAACGAGGGCAGCGATGCAGGTATTTGCGGCCGGTGACGCACCGCGCAGCCACGCTCGGCTCCTTCACACGACACATCGGCCGCGATATCTCAGTGACACAGTTGTGTCACGTCACTCTGTGACACAACATCAACTGATACAACACCAGTACATTACAAGAATTTTACACGCTTGTGCTGCAAGAATTTCATTTGCGTTCTTCTGTTGCATTCAGTGCGTGTCATCATCTTAGAGCATTCTTCAGGAAATTATTTAAAATTGCTAGTCTCCTGTGATGTATATAGTGGAATATCCTAAGTATAACATGAGAAACAAATAACATCACTGTTTGACCAATGAGATTGGTTGATTGCTGTGAGCATCTTTCTGAATTAATTTTTAAATTTCTACAACCAGGACCTAATAATTATCAACAATAGAGGTTTTCTGGATTAGAAGCCTATGGACCATGCTAATCATGGAAGCCATGGAATTAAAATTTAAACTTGTGGAAAATTTACATAAATATGACGACCAACCATTGACTTTATGAAAATTTTTTAGACAGTATCGATAGTGGATGCATAAAAAATTAATACTTGTTACCTGTTGTGAAAATTAATACATGTTACTTGTCATAAAATGTCATCAATGTCACCCCAGACAAGATGCATTTGCCGTCAAAATTCCGGCCAGCGTCATGCAAATGCAAAAGTAGTAAAATCTTTACCTCTAACACACTCGCATCTTCCGAAGCGAGTTCCCTGAATTTGATCTTTGAAGCCATCAAATGGAACGTTGGATGCTTTATGCCTTGTAAATTGTCAGGTAAGGAAACTTGGCTCTTAGCTCAAAGTAAAATGTAATGTGAATTTTTCTTACACAGGATTTGTGAAGGTAGAGCAGCGTATTGCTCGTAGTCGGCAGGACGAGTTTCTCTCACATCGGTTTTGAGAGATACTTCTGGGTGCAGATATTCTGCAAGGTGATGGGATCAGAGCTTTCCATGTCGTCATCACCCATGTCCTATCCAGTTTACTCACGAACGCAGAAAATGCATGCATATTCCACATCGTAGACGAGACATTCGCGAGAAGCAAAAATGAATCGATGATAAAACTTCGCTTCGGACGACGGGACTGATTTGCTACAACAGAAAAAGAGTTAAGAAATTCGTGAAGAAATCACACAATAAAATAATTCAATAATTCACAAGCATTCGACCAACACAAGCCCAGTGTTCAGGGATGTTACAGTAATTACATGATTTTAATCGATCTCTTACGGAGAACTTCAAAACTGAAATTCTGGAATTTTTTACAAAATTCAGTTTAATTCCTACATGCCTCATTTTGAACTTAATGAACAGAAGTAAAAAAAACTGGAATTCACAAACCTTTTAAAGTAAAAACAATGGAAATTTACGTACATGCTTATCTTCGTTTTCAAATTTACGTCTATTTGAGAGCTACGAAAAATGAGTACAGGCCCGCGTTAAAAATTTTATGGAACAAAAGTTCGTGGACCAGTTCATCGTTTGAGAACGAGTATCTATCTACAAGATGCCTTAACAGGATGTTCACTGCCGTGCCTCATGTTGAGGGCTACGAATCAAAGAATTACTGCAAAATATACAAGGGAGCAAGCTTCTTATCAAAGCAACGGAAATAGAACGATAGGTAAAAATTGCATGAGGTGTGCATTCTTTTTCAGAGGTAGACACGAAACAGAACAAAAAAGAAACATGAACGTACTGTTAAAGAATCAAGAAAAGTCACGGACATATTTTATCACACGTCGCTGAGGGCTGTTTGCGAGTCAGAAGAGTAAGAAACGGAGCATTATAATTGAACGCGCACCAATGGGGGGCATTTGTAGATGGCGACGATATTCTGAAACAAGAGCAGCAGTCGCGGCCAAGTGTGCCACAGGTGGCGGCTGTGGCTGAGGGTTGGTTGGGTTGGCGTGCTGAGGCACAATCGCCTTCTGCCGCAAACGCTGACCTCTTTTTCATCATTTTTTTTGTAAATGCTGTGCGTTTATTGTAAAAGGTACACTTGTGAGTACAGTGAGTGCATTGTAAAAATACATTTGTATATACAGTGCGTGTGTTGTAAAAGATACATCTCTAAATACAGCGTGTGTTTTGTAAAAGAAACGGGTTTATTGGTTAGTTCTTCTCGTCATTTTCAAGCCCAGGATATGTTGTGTCACAGTTACTTCTGATAATACAATTCAGAGACAGATAATTTCGGATAGAGAAACAGATTTACTCAAACGCATTAGTGAAATAAAGTACCGGATGAAATGCAAGGATTTTGAGGAGTTTGATGCGCGCAGTCCGATTCCCATTCCAGAGCTATCACTCGGGGATATTTTATAACTCTGGGACACTTCGTCACTGCGTGGTCAGAACAAACCGCACCGAGAGCAATGTCTGCTCCCAGTGTTTTTGAAGGCAAGTAATTAACATAACACTGCACATCATCAGGCGTACGGACCACACTTCGGTTCGAGCCAGTAGTGTAAATCACAAGCGAACGCACACGCCCAACACGCAAAACACATGCTCCGTATAAACGAATTTATTCAATACTACAAGAAAAAAAGTCATTGCTCAATGTAGAAGCACATTTGTAAGTCTAGGACACAAAGTAGTATGCTAAATAAAAGTTGAGGTTAAATTTTTCATTTAGATGTGTTTGCAGTGAAAGGTGAAGCATAACCATAAATGAATCGATTTGTTCGCGTTCCTGGGTCGGCTTAGAAGACAGTACTTACGAAAATCTAAGTAAGAATATTTTAGGTGAGCACTTCATACAAGAACAGAACTCACCACCCAAGGCTTAAAAACAAGCAGTAAGAAGTATACAAAGCAAGAAAAATTTGATAGTTTCTCTTGTATTTTCTGAGAAATTCACGCCCATCCATGCAGATGTTAACGCATCATGGTAATGGGAAGCAGGAGTGAAGCTTAGAGATTACTGGAGTAACATCAGCCATTCGCCCAATTTAAACAACTCAGTCATCACAACTACCACAAAATTGCCAGAACACCGGAAATGCAGTCCCTTCAAGAAGGAAATGAAAAACTGTAACGGCGTCTTCGAGCCAGAGGAGGCGCACCACAGGAGACGTTTGGCTGCTGTGCACCCTGAAATTCATCCACCGATCCAATGGATATGAGGCCAGCCTAGGCAAAAGCGGTGCGTACGCTGGGGTCGGTGTCGCTTGACACGCTCACTGCGTTTTGGTACGTGTGTAGGGGTTAATTGTTCATTTACGTACATGTATCAATGAATAACAATTAAATTATTTCACAACCTATATTTAAATTAGCTTACAGCGAACAAGTTAAAATGTTATCGTGCAGTTACATTTTCCTGTTTCTTGGAAAGGACATGGATGGGCCAAGCAGTGAAGACAGCTCATAAATTCTGCTACTTCGAACCTAAGCAAATAGACCGTCCAGCAAAGCAAATGTACTTAACGTGTTCAAGTTCAGGATGAAAGCCCTAGCAAAACCACACGTATTCCAGCAAATTTATGCTCCGTACATCCCACTCCTCAGAGAGAAAAAATGTGTCCGCACAACGGGCGTAACTCCACCTTCATCTGACCTCGCTACTTTCCCAACACTACAAAACAACGGTCATGTCTTAATTTTTGATCAAATCATCAAGAAATTACACTCGTTCGCATCTATGCGACGCAAATCAATTCTTATTCCGATTGCTCTACCTCTATCTGAAAGACGCAGTTACGATGATTCCGATATTCAATCCTGCATGCACATAAAACAATACACGCAACTCCAGAGGGGACGTTACTGCGGAGTAATCGTGCAGCAAATCGACACCGCACGCATCGATAAATTCGCCAGAAAGATGAGGGGCACGCGTGAGCGCCGGCGACGTGACAACGGACGACCCGAGGGAATAAGCAGATCATATTCAGCCTCGGTCACACGCAGTCACAACTCTGGAGTTAAAGTCGTGCAGCTAGCGGAGTTTTTTTTTGGAGAAACGGGTGACCAATCCGAGGTTTTTATTTACAGCAGCATCAAATTTAGAATAATAATTTATTTGGAACAAAATGCTTAGGTTACCCTGATTCTCGACTACCAGCGGTGTTACTGAGCTTGCAGTTGAGTTGTATGAGGCGCCAACACAGCACGAAGACCATCTGGGGAAACGCAGCACTCGAGTAGCTCACCGAAGATGCTTTTTATTCCCCTATTTAAATATCGAAAAAACTTTTTATTTCCCTATCAAAGTGAAAACTTTTATTCCCCTTTTAAAATAACGAAAAGATACTTTTAATCCCCTACATAAACAACGAGAAGGTACATTTATTCCCCCATAAAAATTACGAAAATGAGAGTAACTTCAGCTCACACCAAAATGAGTAAGGAACGGCTCATGCGGGTCACAGCACCATAATCAGCCGAGATCGGGTAACTGCAAATGGGGGCAGGGCTGCGATGAGAAAGATAACTCGGTACATCACTGGAGCAGCTCTACAAACGCGGCTATTTGCTCAAGTGTCAGAGGAGCGTTTAATGATTCGAAGGAAGAAGACGCGGCGCCCCCTCCGCTTGTTGACGACTGGAGGCGGCCACGGTGTGGGGGCTGCAGTGAAGAGGAGCCTTTGATGGTGATGATTTTGATGCAGCTTATGCAGATGAGCGGCGACGGTGCTGTAGAGTGACAAGACGGATGGGACAAATCAAAATAATCTGCAAGCTCAAAAGGAGTAGTCCTAAAGGGAAATTAGAGATGGCGCCGATGTTACTGAAAATTATCACAACAGCAACAATGCATTGAGTTACTTCTCAAAGATTGGAAAATAAAACTAATGTCAGTTAAAACGGTTAGCGTACGTTATCCTGGAGAAGACACTCAAATTTATACGAAAGATGTTTCAAGTAGCTCAAACACTTCAAATAATTAAAATTTTACCACAGCGAGGAATCGCCCGTACAATCAAGTGCATCTCACGAGAAAAATTCAGAACACTCTCAGCCAGCCAAGAGAATATCTGCTGAACCTGAGTCAGGCACTCGAGGCTGCGTCGCTGCTGATGTTGAGGAGGGAAGGCGTGTTGTCATACGGACACGTGCAGTCCTTTAAACTCAGAGTTGCTGTACAGTACAGGACATAAAGGACTGATTGTCTGTTCAATGCGTTTCTCGCTCATCTTGAAAATACTCAAATTTCTTGCCCCTTCTCCGAAAAGTGTCTACCTACTTATCTAAATTGTCTATCTACCCACCTACTGCGTTTATTTCATTGTGTAAAAATTCACTCCAAACACGGTAAGACCCAAGTAAAAAATCGTAAAACCTGGCGTAAAATCGGAATAGCTTGAAGTCGGTGGGTTCAAGGCGAGTAGCTTCCAAAACAAGAGACGGTGGGTGTAGAGGTGTACTGAGACCGCAAGGTTTAGGCCGTCACAGCAGCTTAGATGCATTTACTTGAGCTTAAAGTGTGTATTCTCTTGTGCAGTTCGTCGCATTCAGCACAGCTGGCTGCATGCACTTCAGCTGGATGCATGTGGTGCAGTTGGCTGCATCCACTGCAGCTAGTTGCATGCAGTGCAGTTGGCTGCATCCACTGCAGCTGGTTGTATGCAGTGCAGTTGGCTGCATCCACTGCAGCCAGCTGCATGCAGTGCAGTTGGCTGCATCCACTAAGCTAGCTGCATGTAGTGCAGTTGGCTGCATCCACTAAGCTAGCTGCATGCAGTGCAGTTGGCTGCATCCACTACAGCTAGTTGCATGCAGTGCAGTTGGCTGCATCCACTGCAGTAGGCACTGCACTTGGCTGTATGCTTTGCAATCAGAACTGTCCATGTTTTCACAGTTCAACGCCCTTGCAATTCGAAATCTACACTCGGCTCACGGAGGCCTGTAGCTGTTAGCTGCTTTTGAAGCCCATGCAGTTGAGTATAGCAAGCAGCATCTACCACAACAGTTTGAAGTACGGGGTATATTTAATTGAAGTACTCACGTCACTCAGCCGCATTAGGTACACTACATGTACATATATTCATCACAGTTTGAATGCAGTCACTGCTGTGAGAATGCGGTCAAAGAGCGAAGAACTTAGTTTTGGCAGATCTTGTACAGGGCTTTAGTTACGATGTATCTATTACCATTAGTTCTATCACACTTTTGACGCGTAAAACGTATGGCATTTTGGTATGACTTTCTTTAGTTGCTGAATGCACAGTAATTTCAATTCCAAATTTTTAATATTTCCCCCTCACAAAGAAGAGTTTATTTTAAATGGAGGGTGAACATCTCACACTGTAGGGTTTATTTACCTGAGCAATCCCTTGACTGGAGCACATTAGTTCGTTAAAAGGTCTGCTTCCTTATAAGGATTGAATGAATTAGTCGCGCCTTTGAAAGCAGAACAAACAAGAGAGAGGCGAAGCGTACGTTTTGATACAATCATTTTAAAAACATATTTTAATAAATAGAATTATGAACATGTAATTTCTCGGTCACATTTGCCTTTATGATGCAATTACTTCGCAACCACAAGACGTTCGTAATCATAGACATACTTAAGTTTTAATGTAATGAAATTCAATTTGAAAAGCTTGCCTTGATCTGCAGATTTAGATAAGATCTGTTTCTAGGGCAAACAAAAATTATCCGAGTAGACTAGCGAACGTCTGCGTCTGATGACAACGTTTGTATCCCTGCCAAAGAATTGATGAAGAAGAGGCTTGTGCTCGAAGCGACCTCTTCAGCTGAACAGCTGAATGAAAGCACACATATTGTCACAGAACAAACAACCTTGTGCTCATTGTGAGTGTCTTGCATTGTAAAACATAACGTGTAATAAATGAAGGCAATCCGAGCCTCTGCCTCAAGTGAACACACTCCGGAGCTGGGGATCAGCCGGAATGTTGTGCGGGCACAGCCTCCAAAACACGGCTCAAAAATGGAGCTTCAAACACTCCAAGGCTCGCAAAATGGAGCGCCTGTTTGCCAGGCCTCGACAAACATGACAGCGATGGAATTCTCGGACCGAGGGAATACATATTTGCTGAGCGAGATGCCTCGAGTTACGATCTGCGTCCTATTTACTTGCGGCTCGTTCACTTAGTGTCTATATCAATGAGTGTTATCATCGCTCCAATGAAACTCAGTCACGATTGACCTTTTGGATTTGCTTTCGCCTTCCCTCCCAATATTGGCAACCAGAGAAGTTAACGTTTCTCTTTTATGACCTGGATTGTAACTGAAGCTGCAGTATTGCTTTAGGCAGTGCTAAAGTTCGCCTTTCATCTGTTCAATAAATACATCTTATAATGGGCATAGAGACCTAAAAATACCCTAGTGGTAGCATTTTAGTGCTCTGTAATACGGGTCACCGTCATGTGGAATATCCTCGAACTGTAACTTCACAAGGCAGTGATACATGAGATACAGAATTTTGACGGCACCGATGCAGAATTTTGAAATTTATCTCAGCATTCAATTTAGGTTAGAGTCATTGTGTCGTTGCCCTGAGATGACCAAACCAAACGCTGCACGGAAGCTATCAATGAATCACAAGTGTACACAACGGCCGGCTGGGGCGGCGCAGGTGTTGCTGCCATTTGCATGTGCAGAGGCCGCCGGGCTGCATCAGAACACGAGGGGACGTCTGCGATCAGAAACATTTTACGTCGTCGTAGCCCGGCAACGTAAGCTCTTACACATCGACTTAGCTGCCTTACGTGCCGCCTGAAGTTTCAGCTTTTCTCTTGTAAAAATAGAGTGAAAAATTTAAAAACATCACCTGTAAGCATCTGGTAATCCTGCAGGGTTGCTGTTTAGCGAGGGATTTTCATGTTGAAATGCAATTTTAAAAACCCTGATTTGATCGAGCATATGTCTGATCATCGACTTGGAAGAACTAAAGAATTGCTAGGTGCACCGCCGCGCTAACGTGATTTGTTTAAAAATACGGCAATATGCAAAAAAGAACCGTGAAGTTTACCTGCAATTGTCATACTAGAAATTTACTGATAGAGATAGGAAAACAATGCAAATCTTCAAAATGGGACAAAAGAGCATGCTCAAAGAAACGGTTAATGATGCTCCGGGCTGGTGAAGAATGGCCATGATAATTTGAATATAAACAAAGCTGTTTACTAAAATTTATTACGGTTCCACGGTGGAAATGCGGCACACTAACATCCAAAAATAAAAACGTACAGTTTTTCTTCGCAGAAGTATATGCTAGATTTTTTGTGAAAAGTTCGCATTATAAGTTGATGAGGCAGCAGTATTTTAAAAATATTCACTTGAAACGTATTAGGCATAAGCTGATTTTCAAAAAACATTCAGAAGCAATTGAAGAAAAGACGTTTACCTTCACGGTCAAGTCTTAAAATCGAGATAACAAGTAGAAAAGTACGTTTAGTTATATACCTAGAAAGGGAAGAATAAATCAACTCAAAATGAACTGTGCCAGTTTTCAGCCACGGAAATTCCAGCGCAGTCAAAATCTATCGACATTAATTAAGCGTACATTGGAAAAACATTTAAATCGTCAACAAGTGAGGCGCATTGGCATTGAGAAAAATTTCTAGCTATTTCATTTGTACTAGTGTGCGCACTATGCAGACAAAGCATCGAGGTAGACACGAAACAAATCATACCTTGAGGACCTCTCCCAATCGAGGCTGGTGCTTCGTTTCCTTACCTGAAACAAACAAAAAATTCATGTCAGACAAACATTTTAGCTCAATAATTTACGTTAAAAATTCGGATTCATACGTTAAAAATAAATCTGATAAATAGTCTATATTAAGAGGGTACATACTCACTGCATAAGAATAGAATTTAGGAACACAAACGAGTCTAGGGTCCAATTCTCGTGTGTTCCAACGCTCGTGTGGGGAAGCGAACAGTCCGTACAGCTTCATTCAAAAAGGGGATTATGAAGCGAAATTTTGTAAATATTCAATCCCGGGAAAATGAAAATAGAGAAGAAAACGCTCATCTTCTGAACACATCAAATGTAGTTGACATAGTCGGCAAGGACAATAATGGAACCGTGGTCATCATTTCTTTTTACGTCGTCACAAGTTGACGTCGCAGTAAGTTGACATAGCAGAAAGTTGACGTAGCAGAAAGTTGACGTAGCAGAAAGTTGACGTAGCAGAAAGTTGACGTAGCAGAAAGTTGACGTAGCAGAAAGTTGACGTAGCAGAAAGTTGACGTAGCAGAAAGTTGACGTAGCAGAAAGTTGACGTCGCAGTAAGTTGACGTAGCAGAAAGTTGACGTAGCAGAAAGTGACGTAGCAGAAAGTTGACGTAGCAGAAAGTTGACGTAGCAGAAAGTGACGTAGCAGAAAGTTGACGTAGCAGAGAGTTGACGTGGCAGAACTTTACCCAACCAGCGAGCTGAGGCAGAACCAGGTCGTGAGGGATTCCTACTCAACGAGCAGCCCTGATGTAGGCGAACACAATCATCTCGCTTTAAGAAGCAGGACGTCGCCAATCTCAGAGGAGCGAAGCGCCTGCGAGATGTTCTCAAATACCGGCTCTGCTCGTTCGCTTGAGAAGACGCTGCGAAATGCTTTACAAAAATTCAGTTATGTTGTGGAAAAGTTCAAATATTACCAAAGAGGAGTTCTACAATACGGTTAGATTAAGGAATATCATATTGGAATCTACTAACAAATTTCATACTGCTCAGAAGCTGAGCGCATGGCTGTAGAACGCTACGCTTAAATAATTATGAGCTAAAATGCAAGCCGTCAAGTTGTATTAATTGATATTTTTAGCGAAATATGGACTCTATCTCTCCATACGAGAAGTAATTAAGTCAACGAAATAATGATTTTCGTCTGACTGACATGGCGTCCGAGTTGTAATGCGCGATCAAATTTAGTTCCAAGTTGTGCTCTCAAAACGATATTTTTTCAAGATTTTTCGAATTCTGGTACTCGAGCATCGCAGTAATTAATTTAGCTCTCTTTTGTTATGAATGAATTATTCAGGCACTAGCAAACTTACGCAGTCCAACAATTTTTCATAATTACTCGCCCTATAATTAGCACACGAGGCTTTCCGGAAAGACTAAAAGTTTGAGCGCAGTTTTGCCTTCAGTCAAGTAATTTGGAGCTTTAATTGCGCCCTAACATCAATTACCATATCAAAGGTGTACATTAAATTAGTTTTTGCGTAAAGCCATTCCAAATTTGAGGTTAAAATATTCTACACGTACCAAGTATAAGCTAGAGCCAGGCAAGCTTATTAATTGAAACCCAGTTCAACATCCCTAAAACAAAATGCCTTTTTTTATTTCGGGTGAATCGAGCTCTTAAACTTCTATGTCGCCAAAATTCAGCATTAACTTCGCTGAAGATAGAAAAAAGTAAACAAAAAAAAGAATAATTTTAAAGCCATTGACAACTAACCCATTTGTTAGGTGGTAAAAAATTGAATAGTGTAAATAATGTTAAGCGTACATAGTTAAATTGAGTGTCATTCACGCTACAGTGTGACTAATTAGAAATATATTGAACAGCATCATTATTTCATTATTCCCAAGCCACGACAGAGGCGTTCTCAAGAGAACGAAGAGAAGGAATCATTTAGCATGGACTCTGGAAAACGGGGACTCGATGCACAAGAAGATTTCTCATACTCTGTGAATTGCAACAGATAGGTAATAAAAAGAAAAAAACAATGAAGATATTGCAGAGAAGGTATGAAAATTGAAAGTAGGCATGAAAATGGGCATAAAAGACATAATTCTCGAAGGCCTATCCGTAGCTGAGGTGACCTAACAGAAACATTAAATAGCAATATGGCCCGGCTCAACTCTGACGAAAAAGAGCATTGACTTGATACTCTGCGCCTAGAATTGAAACTATTTTGCCGAATTAAATTCATACATTCATAAAAATGGATGATCGCACAGCCACAATTTTACTCACGTGTAGCAAGCAACCGAATTCCTGACCCATAAGAGGTTGAATTTAAAATTGAATTGTTTGCTGCACCATGGTAGGCGTACCAAATAATTCAGTTCACCTCTAGGCATAATGATCCAAAACAGGAGACGATAAATTTGGATGTGAACTTCGCTGGAGTAAGTTAACAAAGCCTAACAAAGAATGAGAGAATTTTTCAGTCACGATTCCATTCAATGGACCTCTCTTGTATACCACCATCAAATGAGAGTGCATTTGAAAGTCAAATAAACATTTATTTATTGTCGACCTTGTTTACAGAAAGCTCGCTTTGTGATGGCTGTCCATACAAAAGAACAAAAACTAATGGAACTGTAGCAACGTGTGAGTGTCCGCTACTAATTTTGGGTCTTTATTGCGGTTGATATTTTGCATTTGTAAGAATTAATGAAAGTCTTTAGTGTTTCCATAGGCAAATTATTGCTACAAAAGTGAGATCACAACGCGGTCATATTCATGAGTTATGCTGCGATTGTGGCATAAAATAGCTAACCGAAGCACTTGCAAATATTGAAATAAATCGGGATTTCGGTAAAAATTTTGCTGCAGAAGCCACGGTTTATTGATGCAATCATTGATATTTATTCCGCACATTGAGTACCAACATGTATTAACGAGGTTGCTCTTGATGCACATCCATTAGTCGTGTGTATTGACACAATGTAAGTACACTAAGAACAAATTAGCATCAACATTCACAACGCAATAAAGCAAGACCCTTAGCAGCAGTAACACTCCATCTGTAAAACTAATGATTGCTATGCTATATTATTAGTAGTGGGCTTAAGACACCCTAGCTGCGTTAAAAGCGATTTCAAGAAAGCGAAGAGAAGGAACCATTTAGTATTGACTGCAGAAAAAGGGAATCTATACACAAGGTGTGTTCTCACACAGAATATCTTACGCGTATCATGAGTTACGGAGAAACAAAATAGCTCACGCAAGAAATAAAACCTGTCTTCCATAAAGGAGGTACAATTACACATTATATTATCTCAAATTAACTACCATGTATCAGCAATTTCTTAGATTCACAGGATAGACGTACCAACAACTGGGATGGCGCAAATCAACCAGCTCATCTTTCTGACTGAAGGACTCTAAATCTCAACCGTTAACTAATGTGACGCGGCCTTCATGCACACATCAAAAAGTACTCGCTGACACCGAGTAATGCATTGATCACAGCTCAGCGTCCCCCATTTTCAAATTAAATATAGTCTAGGCTCTAGCAAACCCCACAAATGCTCGCAGTTTCCAGCAGTTAATTGCACCATTAATTCTTTAGTAGACCGAGCGTCCTGGCTTTGAGCGGCCGTGATGAGCGTGAGAGGGGATCACAAGTTTTTGCCACCCAACACAATAGCCTACAGGGATAATCACCTTGAAAGTGACCCTGCTCTTAATATTTCATTTAAAACCCACGCCCATTTGAATCGGTTGTCTGCACTAATACATTAGATTTACAAGTAATTTAAGATTTGTGAATCTGCGCTCGGGATGCCCCGAGTTTCGACCCGACTCCAAGTAAAGCCATTCATTCGTAAATAAAATGAAAGTTCATGTTACCATATTAAAATGTAAGGAATAAATCACTTGAAGCATATAAAAATGTGTACTGCAGTTCTCACAACTGCAACTCATTGTCATAGATAGGTTTCACACCAGCAGGCCATCAGACATCAATTCACAACACCTGGAGGGCAGAGCGATCTCAACACAGAACCACAGGACTGACGACAAAATATTGCCCAATTAGATTTGGAACTGAATGAATATTTTTTCAAGACCCCCGCGTTCAATGACACTTATTGTCGTCGCATTAGAGGCAGCTATGGAGGGACGCTTCGCGGTCAAAACTGCTTTACGGATGAGCTAGAAATCCTCAGTTTCACGTGCTGATATTATTTCAATAATTTAGATTTTAGACATACTAGGAAATGTTGCGAAATATAGCGCGCCTAGGCTCCAGCAGTCACTGAATTGAAATTCAGCGCCCAGTATTGGAAAAAAAAGCAATGGAAAAGAAAGCAATGGAAAAGAAAGCGAGGGAAAACAAAACAAGGTAAAATGAAGCAATGGAAAAAAAGCAGTTGAAAACATAGCAACGCTAGAGAAAATCAACACCTGGAGTGCACCAAGACGTGACTTGAAGGCAGTGAGTAAATCAAAGCTAAACTGGAATTTCGATTTACAATTTTAAATTCGCATTGCCCCGTGGCTTGCAATAATTTTTCCGTTGTTCCAAACCAGATTTACTACCAAGATATTGGAAAAAGAAGGAAATATTAGAGAAAAACAAAGTTAATCAGAAACTATTTTGGCGATGATACGCAACATGAATTCCCCAGCTACAATATCTCTAAATGCAACATTAAATTGAGGAAATTTAAAATTAACGAGAAATAGCTCTCATCAAACGTCTGTCCAGGCTGTCGAGACATGAGTTTAGGTAGGAAGAAATTCTTTTCGAACCTCTACAATGACATTTGAATTGCATCATGTTTTTTTTCTATTTTTCTGTTTGTATCTTGTGGATATTTTTCGTAAAGCCGGTATTTTCTAAGGAGCCCTCAACAAATTTATTAAACACTTGTCCTTTTCCCATTCCAAACTATTTTGCTATTTCTACACGAAGATTTTTTCTCTGCGTGTTTAGCAGTCAAAGATTAGATTATAAGTTAGTTTAAGCCTCCCTAACCGCCACAAAAAATAACGTATCGAAAAGAGAAAGGAGGAAGGCCCCATTTAGGATGGAGATAAGAGGAATCTATGCAGAAGGGGCATAGAAACAGTTAGTAGAGAAAGAAGTTCATGAAATAAGATAAAAGTTGAAGAAGAAAGTCAGAGGTGCTGAAAAACAGGACAGCAGTGAACCGAAAAAGGGTGATCCTTAACATAACAAAAAAACATTTTATTTCGACAAAAAGAAGGCCTGTCTGACTTTCAGCTCGAGCCCCCACATTTTCCCCCTGGGAGCGCAACTTCCTATAGATACAATAGTTGTATCCTCCTGAGGGGGTTCAGCAGTCAAAATCTTACGTGAATTTTTATCTAATTTCATTTACTCCATTCATTTATTCAAGGTCTAACCTCCATTTCGTCCGCTTACGCAATGAATACATGCAACAACATCCACCTTAGGAAGCAGACTTACGCGATGAATACATGCAATAATATCTATCATAGCGCGCAGACTTGATTTTCACAGCTGAACGAGAGTAAAGATACCAAATTATACAAACAAATGTGCAGATTGCTCCTGTGCTTTTCTAGAGTGACAGTTTCGTTTATTAGTATCGTTTTCATACAACAAACTAAAACTTTGTAAGTAAGCACGGGTCTCTTTTATTCTCTTACTATTTGAATTTCAGTCGAGGATTTTAAATATCAATGTAGGATCAGCAGGGTTTTTTCTTTACGTAGAATTTCACACCCAAATTATAAATATTTAAGCAAGGTCCGTTTTATTAAATTAATATTTGAATTCTATTCTTTCATTGGAGCATTTTTATCAGCCATACCAGTGAACTTCATACCAAATTTTTCATTTTGAAGAACATGAGAAAACCTTTTATAATTTACGATAAAGCGATGTAGTTAAAACTGAGCTTCCTCTCGCTCCACACCGTCGTAATCCAGATTGAACATCGCCAGGGAAATAGAGCACTACCAGGCTTACATAAAATATTCGAGCAGGGAAAGCAGTTCAATAGAAAAAAATGCATCAATGTTAATACTCCCAGCGAACCTGAGCCTCGAGGAGAGGGTACAGTGAATCCCAGCGTTCATCGATTCTCATTGTCGGACTTTGGCTCAACTTGAAATTACTGCACAAAGAAGTTCAAAAATCATCCAATTCCAGGACTCGAGCTCCACAGAACTTCTGATGGCCGTTTCCGAAGTCGTAAAATGCCAAGCCTCGGACTCGAAGGTCCAATTATATTCGCGACCTCGCATCATTGGGCAGCGGCTCTCCAGCCAAGAGCTCGCTTTGCAGACGCCTTACGATACATGACATTCGATCAGGATATTTTGACGTGGTTTCTGAATTTTCCAGAGACGGGGAGTGTTGACTTTAGAAAAAAATGAAGAAATAATGGTAAACCTATTTTATGCGACGGAAGAAGCGGAGATGAGAACAAATTGTACACTAGATGCAAATAAAGAAAAATTACGCACATTTTAAAGCTCTTCAAGATGGTGTTCTTACTAAATACCCAACAATCAATGCAGAAAACCGGCCTTTCATTTAACGTACCTCAAGAACCGAGCGTTTTTTCCTCGGCTGTTGGGGCAAACACGAAAAAGGAAAAGAAAAGAAACTTCCTAACTTCTGTTCGACAAACTCCCTCGCTCGAGAGAATTACAAAGAATCTTCTGGAAGTCTTTTCTTGTAGACCATCATGGAGGAGTGATGTTCCGACACACGGTACGTACTGCCACAAGGCTATATTGATACATTTTTATCCCAGAATAACAATTTTTGGTGGTGTTTACAATTTTTCGGTGACGGCGAGTGAAGTTATCACATGAAGTCCGCGTTAGATTTTCGACGGTAGGTGTATTTGAAAAAGGAACAGATTAGGCAAGTTTGCAAGACACAAAATCACAAGATGCTAGTTCTTCAAACGCTATCGATTAGTCCGCTAGAGCATATCAACTCTTGTAATGTTAAATGTACATACATGCCTCACAGTTGAAATTATTTTGGAAAAAATATACATCCACTACTAGGCAAAATTGATGAATGACTCAACTGATAAGTTTATTACGCTGGTTTTTGGGACAGAATAAATTTTCTCAACTCTCAAGAATAATGAAAATTTCTGCACCAAAAATACGTTTTTGAGAATGTTTTGAAATTAAATGCAATGAAGAAGAACGTATAAAATGTAAAGGTAGCAACGAAGTTGGTAGAAGTTTTTCTGCGGCAAACTTTATTATAAGTTTTTGAAGCATAATGTAGAAAATGCTTATTTTGCAGACAAGTTGAAAGCTGCAAAACGCATTAAAGCCTTTCACAACGCAGCGAACAAGCGCGACAACTTGAATATTCTGGCCAAATCTATACTTTTATTTCGACAGCGCGATATTTTCCTGCGTAGTCACCTCAAAAAGTTCAAATTGAATAAAGATAGTAACACAATTTTGCAGAAAACAATCGAATAAAGTTTTGAGAATTCACATTTGCCGCAAGAAAACATTGACATCCAGGAATGAAAACTGCAGTCACTGAATAAAATTCAGAAAATCATAAATGTAGTAATAAGTAGTGGCATGTAGGATCAGCATGGTTTTTTCTTCATGTAGAATTTTACACCCAAATTATATATATTTAAGCATGGTCCGTTTTATTACATTAATATTTGAATTCTATTCTTTCATTGGAGCATTTTGATCAGTCATACCAATGAACTTCACACCCAATTTTTCTTTCGCATATTTTAATGATCACAATTACCACATTACGTGTGTTACTTGCCACAAAATTTCCACTACTACCACATCAAACAAAGAGGGTTCAGTGAGATGTGGAGTCAATTCATTAAATTCCTAAATTGGGAAACAAGCAAATACCGGATATTGAAGAAGAAAATTCAATGCTAGGCCAATTGTTGATACTCTCATCGCCTAATAACCAGTATACCCACTCAAGATCAGTAGTGTTAGATTACACTGAATAACAAATTTCAAAAATGTTTTTTTACTGGAGATGTGTAAATTGATATAGACTAATTCGGGTACGCTTATTTCAAAAATCATAACCGTTTTGCTGTATCACGTCAGGATTTTCAGTTACAGAAAT